>JAPDSC010047372.1:0-28744 GCA_026290005.1 Latrodectus geometricus
AAAAACCTCCTTAGCTTGAACTTTAAACCTTATTAATAATGGTACTACTAATGAAAACTAGTTAGCTTTTACCAGCGTTATAGTTACAAATTTTATTACTAACTATGAGGAAACATCATTAACTAATATCTATTATCTGAAGATGACAACTAAGGTTGAAACATTCGACTTAATGAATTGTTAACAAGAGCTTCAGTATTCTTACGTCATAATTTTCAACCGTTGGTAGTTACTGAATTTCATGTCGAAAGACATTACGATTGAGATAAATCCTTGAAGAAACACTATGAAGAAGTCTTTTGTGAGACAAAAATATTACGCGGCGAACCACCCAAAACGAAAGACAGAGTTTTTTTTTTATGATTTCTGTTCACAATCTCACTTTGGTGCTTCAATTTTGGAATTGCTCTTTAAATTTAGAAAGAAGAAATTGTTAACTGTCCAGATTTTTTTCTTCTTGCAATTTTCATCTTTTATCTAAGCTAGAAGAATTTCTTATACACATATTTGCATATATAGTTCACTGTAAGTCTTTGAGTTATTAATTTAATTAATTAATAATTTAAATTCATTCGAGAACAATTTCTACCGTAATACTTAAACTGTGAAATAAAATATAAAACCATATATTTCTTTTCGTTTCATTCTCTAATTTAAAAATAAATTACCATCTGCAACATACTCAATAATAAATATTTAAAATATTGAATGAGTCGAATTAATATAATTATTCAATACTACTGTGATCATAGAGAAAATATTTTGATTTACAAAATTCTAAATTAGCTGTGATTATTTAAATATAATTATAACATAACTATGTATTCACAAATATTGATCCAAAGTGAAGGATGCGAAATTAATTTATATATGAATATGTGCAAAATTTAATATATGTTCAGTGTTTGAAAGTGAAAATAACTGTTCCTCATCAGAAATTTTGGTATTTTATACCTCTGTTTTATAACTATACAATATATATTTATTGTCTATCTGTATTTCATTATTACAATTTGATTATAATTTCCATCAAAGAAATAAAACCTCAATCTATTATCTAATGGGCAGTATTATCACCAATATGAGGCCTAGCATTAAAAAATCACCCATTGCGTTTATATTATACCATAATCCGTAAATGTATGTTTCAAAACTAAGAAATATTACCTAATGATTATTATGAATTGGGCGTAAACTATTATTATGTTTCAAATCTTTATTTATGATTATTTCTCTTATCAGATTCTAACATTTCATTCCGTCTGGATCATATGTGTAATTAACTGTTCTTACTATTTTAAGTTCTTCATTATGTAACATTTATAATTCTTCTAGACTATAGATAAATGTTTTTATATGATAATGTAACACAAGACGAACTGGACGTCGTTAGAGAAACATAAAATATTTACCACCCACTCTGTACGAAAGAAACACCTTAAGCCTAGAAATTATCCCCTTGTTTGAAGTATACATTAACAAAAGTTTGTATATTATTAGACCTAATTGATGATGTCTGCTTGCGCAAGTGGTGTTCTTGAAAATAATAAAACACGCAAATGGAAACAAAGTATTATTTTTTATTCTTTCATGTTAATTTTCCTTTTGATCGAAAGGAAATGGTTTTATTGCATGCTTAATTTGAATTATCTTAATAATGGTAGATTAGTGGTTTCAGTTGACGTGCATCTCAATAAGTAAAACTTGAAATTTTACTACTTTGTCCAGCGCACTTTTTCGCCTAGTTGGCTGCTGAATGTGTGTAGTTAATAGTATGTTGGTTTGATTTCTTTTTTGTTGTTTTTAAGCTGTTTTAAATTGTGAATGATTATCAAGTTTGCTTTCGTTTATAAAAAAAGGTAACCATTGAGCAACAAGCATTATATTTTGCTTACATTTTATCCCAATCTTCTTGCTGTATAGTAACTGCAAATAAAAACTTTGACTTACTTATTTTAAGTTAATATACACAAGTTAAAATTCAAAGTACTCATCCTGCAAATTTAAGAAATATATATTTATTTTTTAAAATCAACTAGAATTCTAAATAGAAAACTTATTTTTCTAAATAAATACCTTATTATTAAATACTTTATTTATTATTGCCGCCCACCCTGTCTAGAGGTCAGCATGCTTGACTGCAGGAATGGGAAGGTCCTGGATTTGAAACCCGGTTCGGGCATGAATATACGTTCTTTCTCTCTCTATTCTATCTTTGTCCTTTCCTTGAATAAATGGGTTGTGAATGGTTGCTACCCTCTAAACGGATACCTATGTCATGTGTGTACTGAGGAAGTCGGACTCTACACCAAATAACGGTTCAGTTGGAAAAGTGGAGCAGCGCACCCCATACTGACAACCTAGCTGGCACAAGATAACAACAACTTTCTTTTTTATTAAAGCCTTAATTGTCACAAAAATGCTTTCTTCTCGAAGTAGCTTTATAATTCTTGCCACGAAACATATCAATGACACTACCAGTAAGGAAATTTACATTGTCAAAAAAAATTTAAGATGTAATTTCTTTTTTTTATCTTAATATTTTATACTTATTATTTATAGCACAGATAAACATAAAGAAAATAAAGTTTCTTTTTGCACTCAATGGAATTTTGTTTTTGAAAATCTCTTTAATGGATTTAAAGCGGAAAAAGCAAAATAAAGAGTACAATAATACAAAATAAACTTCCTGCTCCGTATTTATAGTTATTATCTTGCACACATTTTCTTAAAAATTTATTATACCAAAAATAACTGCATAAATTAAATAAATAAATATAAAGTGTATACATGAGTAATTATAGTCAAATATATCAGAAGCGTAGTAATGATATGTGAAAGAAAACAAAGATAACATTTCCAGCTTCCTTAAGGAAAGTTCGTAATAATAGTTTTCCTGCAACACCTTAAAAATAAAAATAAAACATTTCATCTACAAAACATGAAAAGTTAAAAGTGACTGTATACCAATAAAAAGACTAATAAATAGACACCGTGGCTTAGAAGTAGGACATCGCTTTTCTGAGCGAAATATCCCAAGTTCGATCTCAGTCACTTGTAGGAAACGGATGTTGCGTTTCTGTTTGCATGTCTGCCGTGGTGGATGCTTGGGAGTTTTCTCAATTTTTTTTTTTGTGGTATGGGAATACGGTCCGCTTTTATGAAAAACCGCCCTCCTATAAGACAATTTCCGCAGTGGACATTAAAATAACTTAATAGCTTTAGGCTGTGAAGTGCGGATTGTCAAAAAGTAAATACATACAGTAACAATTTATATTTGCATATAGCCTTTTACCCTGTCTAGTGGTTAGCGTACCTGACTACGGATTGTGAGGACTTGGGTTCGAATCCCGGCTCGGGCATGGATGTACTTTCTCATTTTCTCTCTGTGTTTCTTGTACTTTCCTGAGATGATGGGTGAATGTGGCTCGTCCTATAAACGGGTTTGTGGTGGTGTGGCGTGGGTAATGCTACTCGCCTCCGTAATTTGGCTCACAGGTGCCTATATCTGGTAACGTTAAATGAGTAACCATTTCTGGCCTTGCTGTGGTGAAGGGTCAATCACCCAGTGCCCCCCAGTAGAAAAAAAAATATTTGTATATGTTTCTTACTTATATTGAAACAAATAATTGAATTTCATTTTATACGAATATGATAAAACGTTTTTTTACATTTTTATGTGCAATAATGCAATTTATAGTAGTAACATAATGTACATAATTCAATTTATTGTTTGTAAAACTTAAGTGAATAGCTTCTTTTAAATATTTGTAATCAATATCTAAGAAGAATATATGTATATAAAGCATTCATCCAAAGGAGCATTCTGGCTCCTAAAAATCGACTAACAATGTATACAACTCTGTCACAAAGATTATTGCCTTTTTCACAATGAACTTAGCTTGAGCCGAACTCTTTTCCTACTGGATAAATATTTGCCAATATAAATAGGAGCTTTACGTGTGGCTGTGGAAGCGCTCTAGGTAGACGGCGGAGAAAGGAGGAACTTCTTCCTTCTTACTTTCGAAACAGACTTCCACTGAGTTTCTTCTCTTCGTAGAGTTCCGTGCACCTAAAAATAGGGTAGCTGAAATGAAATGAAAATGGTTCTCCATACAAAAAGCCATGATAGCGGTTGAAATAATCGACCTCCTAATGCCTTCTTCTCTTGAGAAGGCTGCTGGGTGGGTGGGGGAGTATTGAATCCTTCTTCTTCTTTGCGCAACTCCTTCTTCTCACGAGAAACCGTCATTTCGTGTCATCTTTTCACCCACCCCCCTTTTTTCTCCTCCTCCTTTTGGAGCATCTTTACTTGCGGCACGTATGTATTTTTCGACTTTTCATTCGTGTTCTTCTTTTTTTTACCTTTTCCCCCTTTTTTTTGTTTTCTTTCGCCGATACGGGAATTTGTAGCTAGACCGTGCCTTTTCCACGTCTCAGTGAACACGATTTGAAAATTTAGTGTGCATTTGGATACATTTCCGTTGCGGCATTTTCCCTTTTCCTTCTTTTTATCCCCTAGTTTTTAGCTTATTTGGACCACTGGCTGGATTTATAAGGAAATGCAATGGGGGAAAAATCTGATGAATGGGGAAAAAACTTCCCTAAAAATTGCTTAAAAAAAGCTCCATGTTGAAATGCAGTGTTTCAATTTGAGCATTGTGTTTTCCATGAGATTAATCTCTGCGTGGTCATGGAAGTAATAGACAAATACACATTTAGGGAATACTCTATTCTTATCTATTTCATCTAAGAAAAATTTATTTAAAAAAATTCATTTTTAATAAAAATGGTGACTTTTAGTTCTATTTGTCATCAAACCTTCTAGATTTAACGCATGCATAATAAGCACTGTATCATGTACCTAGGAATTTACAATACTGGAATTAAAAGTCAGGTCTTTTTTCAACAAATCTGAAATTCTCTTATGATTTAAATCAAATCTGAAAATCTCTTATGACGGAACAGATGCCTTACCACATAAGCTTAAACTTTCTATTTTGTTGAATAAGGTTTATTTAATTCGGCATAATTTAAAACACTGAATACAAAAAGAAGATTATTACAAAGAAGAAAAGATGAAGTTATTTGCTACTATTTTAAGTCATTTAATTTAATAATTGCTCTAATGAAATTTTATTGTATAAGAGTAATTACCATCGGTATAACCATAAAAATAACCAAATTATTAAAAAGGTTTTAATCTTGTGATTAAAACTGAAATTAATTATTTATTTTAATCACAAGTAAAACCATTTTTGTTCTTTCATGTATATATACATGAATATAATTCTAAAATTATTCACAATACCTAACAAAACAGTCTAATAATTTATTGCCAAATAATTTTTCTAAATAATATATTATATAGTTATTATAACTAATTGCGCATTAATAATAATCATTACATATATGTATTATGCTCATTGGAAAAGACTGAAATAATAGAAAATGGATATAATGTAAATATTAAAGAGAGTTAGTGAACAACAATATGTTATTTTGTTGCCGTATATTATTTTAATAAAATACATTAAATTAATGTTTTTAATTATGTTAAAAATTTCGTTTACTAAATCTGTTCTAATTGAAGGGAACATTACGCAATGTATTTGTAGATACGAATAATTTATTTAGAAAGAATTTACTTCTTTCTAAATGAGTGGTTAACACATAAATTTAAAGTCCAAATTTAAGTTTGAAGTGACTCAAAGTTTATGTACTGTATAATTTTTTACTATGCCGGAGTTTTAAGCCGAACAGAATATTTGCATTTCTTAAGATATTATATATTAATTTATTATATAACAGAACTTAAGTTTAGTCAATTTAAATTATATTGTAACTTATTTTTAAAAAGACTATTAATATCGACTTTATATTTCCATTTTAATTTAAAATGAGAGAACAGTGATATAGAATATTGATCAAGATGTCTGGTATTTTCCGTCTGTTTCCTTTTGTATGGATTTAAATAATGTGATGTTACAATTGGAAAGATTCTTTTAAGCATACATAGTAGTTAGCTTGATATTTCTTAAAACGTTTCTAAATTGTCTTGGCTTAAAATTCTTGGGTATAGTTGCATGGAAAATTACTGTAATTTATTTCCTTACAATGATCAGAATTATTTTAGAATTTCATCTCTACATGGTCTCAGTTTTGCTATTTTAGTGCATTAATTCAATAAATGACGAAATATTCTATATAAATATTAATTATATTCATGAATAAATATGTTCAAAGCTTCGGTCCATAGTAATAATATGATCTCGTTTCTAAAATCTTGAAAGACGAAAATATTGAAAAGCCCTTATGTAGGTTAAGAGTTACGTAAAAACGTCTCTGAACTTTTGTAGCCATTATAGTTTGCAGCTTATAGATACGCAAAAAAATATTTACGTTTTCGAAAAATACTAATTTTTGATTACATTAGCAATGTATGCATTTTATAAGAAAGTTTATATTAGTTTGGGGAAAAAGTAATCCATTATTTTTTCGGTAGACGTCTGTAGTGATCGTTATCTCGTGAGATATCTATCAAACAATTTCAGATTTATGTTCGTCGGAAAGGTGACATTTGACACTAAAATATCCTCTTGCGGTTTTTTGTTTGATTCATTCAGTTATGAGTACAAGGTCTTAAAAATGGAAGACAACAAACAGAAAAGTCGATACATTTTCGTTTTTCTCTCGTAACGGTGAAAAAGATAGCCAGGTGGCTAAAATTGTGAAAGGTGTTTATCGTCCTATATAAGACTGTAACAACCAGTTACGTACAATTTTTGTTTCGTCGATTCCGTTCGGGTATTTTTGATGTTAGAGATGCACCTCGCATGTGGATACAGCATCGTCGAAAATGCCTATAAAATATCAAAAATGATCGAAGTTGACCGCATGTCAGCAGTCGTAACGCGCAAGACCTAAAAATCTACATGAAAGCTGTTTTAAACCTTTTTACAAAGTGAATCCAAAAGAAGTTACATAAAGTTCACGTAAAAATAATGGATTTCTTTTTCCCCAAACCAATATTTTGCCTGACTTCTTTTTCGAAGTTCCATTTCCTAATTCTATCGCAAAAAAAACCTATCTATTCATTTAATATTTAGAAAACTATGCTATTGCATCCTTCCACGAAAAATCCTATTATACTTAAACTTTATCTTGACAGCCATAGAGGAATAAATATATAAATGTCTACTTTAAAAAAAAAAAACAATTTTCTCTTGATTTTTATAAATTATTTATATTTTCTGGAGGCATTTATAGTTTGGAGAGCTATGTCCAATTTGCCTATCTCTTTTTTAATTTCGCAAGAACTATCCACAAATTTATTAAAACTTGTCAATAGTTTTTGCAAAGGATGTGAAATCATGATCGATCTTACAGATTATCTTATTATTTTAAGAGTTTTATTATAACAACAGTTTGTACCATTTTTATTCTGAACATTTTCACCTAAATCTTGGCAATAAGCCAATTTTTCATTTAAAACTTCAATACATTAAAAATAAACATGGAACATAAAATGAAGATAATTTCAGGTGAAGGATTTTTAAGTACCTCAGTTAAATCTACACTCTCTTGTCTTTGACAAGTTAGATTTGAAAATGACAAGATTACATTGAAATTGTTTTAATTGGATTTTAAAGCGCTTTACTCTTTATAAGTAAAATCTGTTTAAAAACTCATGTTGAAACGAAAAGCAGATTTGATTCTGCTTCCGTCATTTTTTAACTTGAATCTTTATTTATATAAACAAACGAATTTCATTTTTCAATGGGCGTTGCCAAACGATGAAATTGAAATATATCGAGATTTGTCAGTCATGTAAGAGAAAAATGTATAAATCGATTTTACTTTGGTTCATGTTCCAAAAAAGAACTATTTTCTGAAATGTATTATTCTGTTAAATGAGTAGTAAAAGACTTTTGTGTGTTATAAATAAGAAACGGCTTAGACAATCATTTTTTGACTCAATATTTTTTTAGTAGGAATATTTATTCTTTATTTATATTTTCAGTATTCAATGTTGCATTTTTTTAATGAAATATCTTAATTCTGAGACAAAATTGGTTCTTTTCTAAAAAGTTTTTATATTTACATTCATTTTACATTTTATATTGCTTTTATTTTATTAATATTTGTAATAATTTTTCTTCATTTTTTAAATATGTTATTTATAATAAAGGAAAAGAATAAATTACATGTTTCTTTAAATTGATTTCTTTTTTAAAATAAATCTAATTTTTTTTATGGAAATTGTTAACTCATAGCAATTTTTTTATTTGCAGGTAAGACTTTGATAATGAAACATAATTTGGTTATTGATTATTAATTTGTCCTTAAAAGGTAAGTTAATTTTGTATCGTAATTAATCATTCAGTTTAATCAATTTTTTGTAATTTATTTGGATCATAAAGCATTAAAGACTTTATATTTGTAATGCAATACTACTCTACATTTTTACTTAACATGTGCGGCACTTACAAATTTTTATGAATTTATTTGAAAATTAAATTTAGAATGGTATTTTATAATATCTGCCTTTGGAAACCAACTATTCATGCCAGTGTTCAAAATGATTTTTTAAAAAATCATTTTTCAATAAACTAAATGTGTTATTTAAATAAAATTAAACAACTTTTGTTTTGAAAAATTTTCGCGTAGAAAATATTTATTAAAAAAAGTAATTAAATAAATTTTTAAATTGAATTTTAATGTAACTTTATGTTATATCTTTTTTCTAACGCATAAAATACTACTACAGCTATTATCTGCATCTCATACATATTTTTCGGACTAAAAGAGTTATTTGATTATTATTTTTCACAGACTAAAGCAAATATTTCATCGTGATTTACGTTTTAGAAATTTTTATTCTAATCAAAATTTGAAGTTTCGGTTATTTGAAAAAAAAACTTCTTTTAAATGTTTATTTTGAATTAAATACTACTGCCATAATTGTAATGGTGTGTATTACAAAAGTAATAAGTTTAACCACATGTAAGTTATCTATTCTACATCTAAAGCTTCTATAACTTTTCCTAAACTTGAGCTCAGATATAAGTATAAAACTTCATTAATATTATTATTAACTGAAATATTGTTATTATATTAAATCACTGGTACTGTTTTTAAAATTTAATTGCTAAAGACTACCATTAAATGGTTTTATGAAGATTATCCCCAGATATTTCTATTAAACTTCAAATAAATATATTGGCTTTGGTCACATTAAAGCAGTCTATTTCTGGCGAATTATTTCTGTAGACTGAAGCTGTTAAATGCAATTAATCACTACGTAATGATGAACTACATTCAAATGACTAAGTTGACATCTGATCTGGCAGTCTTCACTCGCCCCTACACCTATGGAGGGGCATTAGACTTTATGGAATTTTAAACATGCTTTTTGTATTGTAAAACTTTTCTGAGTAACTATCTTTGACTTCCGGAACTCAGGGTAATTTACTTTGACTTCCGGAACTCAGGGTAACTAACTTTGACTTCCAAGTCGTGACCTTCAGGTCACGAAATCGACGTCTTTACTCGCAAAGAAATAGCTAGTTAAAAATTGAAAATTTAAAAAGTACTTTACGAATGTATTTAAATTATGATATTTAAAGAAAATAAGCGTCTATATGTGTAACTGATCTATTGCTATAGTTAAAATAATTGATTTTTCCAGAGGAGTTAAAATAATCTATGGCCATATTTAAAGAGAGGTGCTTTGAGAAAAGGTTCGCATTTTTTCAATTGCATACATGATTTTAAAAAATGATTTAAATAATAATAAAAATGCATCTGATTCAAAATGTTTATTATAAATTTAATTTATTCATAAAAATAACTGTATCATAATCATATCCTTTTTTACACTATCCAGATTTTTTTCAATGAATGCAAAGCATGGGCTATTCTTAAACATATTTACTTATAAATTATTTAAACATATCAGTCCTTGTGTAGTGTGAGAAAAATAAACTGAATCATAATTGAGGATATAGTAAAATAGAGGCATCCAACTGAAAGAAAAAGGTTGAGTTGAAATTGAGTGATCCAAAGGAATGGATTTCATCGATCTGTAACCCAAAATAAGTTGGGATTCACATTAACTAATTGTGTGCCAAAGCAAAGGTAATTGTCATTTCCATATCTATCATTATTGCGAAATTATTAATTATTACATACATTTTATTGCTTTTTCTGGGAAGAGAAAATTATCATTATGTTCTGCAATATTAGTGAATCGCAACTGAATCAATCAAATATATATTCTGTTACATACCTCATCACTGAAAAATTTCGTATAATTTTAGATTTGCTAACTATAAATATTTGAGTCATAGATATTTAAATTTTGCAAAAAGAATCTTTTTTGTTCATTTGACTTACCACTTTATTTCAAATATGAAATAATTTTTTTTTAGCTAAAAGACTAAAATGATGTAAAGTGCTTGTGATTATGTGAAAAATTACAATTTATAATTTTTCAACTATATTTTTTCTTTTTTTTTTTTATCAAACTATATTTTTATCCTTTTTTTTACCGTCTGTAATATTTACATTTTAAAATTATTTATAAAATTTTCGGTCTTATAATTAATTTCATAATTCAGAATATTATATTTTAAGAACCTAAATGCGTGCTTTTTAAGAGTCTTTAAATATTCAGTAAGTGTATATGGGAAAATATAATTAAAATAATTCACTATTTTAATAATATTTTCCTAAAAATTATTTTAATAATTTTTTATAAATATAAATAGTAAAAAATATTATTTTTATGTAGTTGCGTGTGTCTTTAACCTTTAATTTCTGTTAATAAAAACTATTGATTGAAATTAACACTTCTTAATGTTTGTATGAATAATGTAAAAAGTGAATATACATATAAGTTGTAATTTAAAAATCATAAATCAAAGAAGAAACTATATAATTTAATACCAATAAGACAAAATATTAAAGGAAAAACATAATACAAATATATCAAGCGAAAAGTCATAGGGACCACGTCTTCTCATCAAAGGGGAGATGGTCAACTATGCAAATAAAACACTCTTTTCTGACCAGCACGAAAGACAAAAGTCTAAAATTATTCGTGCTGTTCCCCCGAAACGTGTTTGTATAAGAAGAAAATGCAACTATACCAAAATTGAAATAAATGGAATCAAAGTAATGCATTGAAAAGTAAGCAAAGCAATACAATGAGAAATGTATATCAAACACAGAAAAATATTGTTGCCAAAAGTAATAAGAAAAGTTACGAGTTAAATTAAGAAGTTAAAGTAGTTCATAGTTTTTAATGTTGATTAAAAGTTAAAGTATAATTAAAGTGAAACGAAATGTTTTGGGGATTCTTGTATAATGTTTGTTGGTAGATATTGTGTATTTGCTTTCTATTTTCTATACATTGTATTTACTGCTTCATATATATATATATATATATAAAATATATAAATTTTAATATATTATTATTTTTTTATATTAAATAATATATGATGCATTGAATCTATGGAAACACAGAAATCGTAAATAATATAATTATTTATGTAAATAACATATTAAACTTATGTCGATAATATAATAAGCTGATATGTTTACTAAGAGAATTTATATTTATTTTTGTGAAAAACGCCAAATTTTAAATATTTTTAAAATATTTAATTTAAATCAATTAACTGCATATTTTATATTCACATCAAGGCCATATTTTAACCAAAAAAAAAAAAACCCTCTAAAATTTATAATTTTAATTCACTATTCAGTCAGGCTCTATCCTATCAAACAGAATCTTCCTATAGTTCAAAAATATTGTATTCCATTTAATTTATGTTCATTTTTTTTTCATTGTTGTGCAAAAAGTGGAAAATTCCGTTGTTCAATTTTGTTTATCTGCTTGAAAAATAGTATATATCACCTCTAACAGCCTATTTACTAATTATGCTAAATTTGAAAATCAATTTAATATTGTAGAAAACCTGTATTTTTAAAATATTCAATTAATAAATATTATTTAAAAATAATAGGTTTTTACAAATCAATATATAATTTTTAGATGAATAATTAAAATTATAAACATAGAGAATCAACATTTCATAATAACTGTTAAGGTAACACAAAAAATCTGAAGAAGTAAAATTAATTTAAAATTTTCTGTTTATGTTCTATTAATTATTCAAAAAATTGCGTATATATGTCTTATATAATATTTAACAAATAGTTTCTAAGTATTATTGAAACATCATTTTAGTTTAAAAATAAGAAACAGTACACAATTATTAAGTTCCAAATAGTAGTTTAATTGGTTACTTATTAATAATAAATGAACAAATATTTTTAACAATTTGCCTAATTGGGAAATTTAGATTTTATTTTACCTAAAAGTAATTAATTTAATGAAAAGTGAGATTTTTGTTATTTATGAAACTGAGATATATCGATTCTCTTAAATGTCGTGGCCGATTCTAAAAGAAAATATTTACAATTATATTACAGAGATGTGCTTAAAAACATCATCCTTAATTGGATTAATTAAATTATTTGTAATAATTAAATTTTTTTATTGCTATATTATAAATTACTAATTTTTTGTATTCATTTACGAATTTTTTATTGAAATCATATTAATTGTAATTTGAAAAAAAAATTTAATTCACACTAAATTTTCAATTGAGAAAAATTACCCTTTGTATAAATATATTTTAATTGCTTCAAATTATTCAACATGGAAATTTTATGCTGCAATCTTTTTGAGTGACAATTAATTTCTTTTGAGTACGTTTCGGGAATAAAAATTAATATCTTTTTATGTTCGAAGAATAAAATTAACAAGTCCAACTACAATGTGACAGGAAGTGCTGTTTGGTCTTTTTATTTTGCGATATCAAAAGTGTCAATCCATATTTAAGTAACCGGAAGTCCTCTTCGCAATCATGCATCATTTTAATTACATCCCAACCCTCGACTGCTCGTCAGGAAAGAAAGAGATCAAAGAAAACGCTCCGAGTTTGCTTCCGAAAATATTCCAGCTTTTCACCAGGAGAAGGGGGCTTAAGCGTTGTTCTTTCAAAAACTCGCCAAGAAAAACTTCCCAAACTTTGAATTAGAAGTTGTTCTTTGGAGTACAACGCTCTAGCTCTCTCCTCCTCCTCTTCTCCCCTTGCCGCGCTTTTCTCTCTCAACCCTCGCTTATTATTACGTCGCCCGTATTTATTTTTCTTTTGCGCCCCTTCTCCTTCCGGAGCGCCCCAACCACTACGTCACTTTTCGCTCCCTACGTCAGAGGGCGCGTCTCCTGACCAATCGATAGTGCCGCAACCCCCTCCGACGGCCGTGGACCCTCCCAAGGGCGGAGAGCGGGGGCGCCACTGTTCGCCAGTTGCTGCTCTCGATGGCGGGCGACCCCGGACTCTCCTGTCCTTTTTGTGGGGCGCATAAACCCACGTCTTATAATGGGAACCAGTGATGTGGCCGGCGATCGCAGTGTTCCAACCACCCCCGCTGCGCCCTTGCACACGACCACCGAAGGAGTGCGCCCTGGATTACCTCTTGGATTAATTCGGATTACGATAACCAGGCATTCGGGATAAACATTGGATTACTATCTCAGTGTGATTTGTTTTTTCTTTCTAATTCCTTGAAGGTGGAATAATTGTTTGGATATATCCGTTGAAGTGTGTGTCACAAAGTTTCCAGTTGAGATAATATTTCAAAGTTCTTCCCCTCGCAAAGGATCTCCCGAAATCTGCGAGTGCACTCAAAAGTTCTTGAATTATTCTACCCCCGCTCTACTTTGTAGTGTGATACATTGTTACGTTAGTTCGTACCATTCAATTGGATAAATAACAGAATCTCCTTTACCCGCCATAATTATCACTCTAAGTCCCTTTTATTTTTGGAGGAAACATTCCCGATAGCATCTGTTGATATCCCTTCTCGATGACGCGATAGAACTGGTGACTTTTGTGGTTCGTGGAAAGAACTTGCTATGTTCAGCAAGCTTGTTGGGTTGAAATTGCATAGACCATAAATATTTCTTGTTGAATGTTTTAAAATGTCTTGAAGAGTCTTGTAAGTTTAAGTGACGTTGAAACTGTTCATCTATTTGAAAGCATTTATTGTGGGAAATTTGGCACAGACGAAACGACTGAATCGGGTTGAAATACGAAAATATTTTTTATACCTTTCAACTTGGAAGCTGCGCTTTAAATCTTTTCGGGATTTTCTTTAAAGTTAGCTTTAATATATTTTAATAAATATATAAACCAGTTTATCAATTGAAATAACTTTTAAATAACAAAATTAATTAATCAATTATTCTATGGTTGTTGCTTGGAGATTTTATGCAAAGTGCATGCTCCTGATATAAACTTTGTATAGATTATATTGTTCTTCGAAATAATCATACTATATTACTTAAGGAAAATTATTTTTAAACGTTACATTATTATAAATTTTTTTGGTATTATTCAAAAACCTTGTAAATATTATAATATTTTGAATCAAGTTAAAATATTAAACGAGCTTTATTCTTATTTTTATATTTAAAAAGTGATCAAAATATTGTTTTTACAGGTGCATTATTTATTTTAAAATGTATACTTTTTGTTTGTAAATGATTATTTGGCAAAATCAGTTAATGATAGGTTAAAATAATTTTTTTCGTTTTGATTATTATACAATTCATTTAAAAATTATAAGTATAATGTTGAAACTTTTATAACTATTTACCTAATATAATGCATGCATTTAGCTCAAAATGCATTAATATCTCTTTCATGGATTGTGTACTTAACAATCAACTTCGTGTTATCGATTCTGCTTACTAATGGTTTAACTCGCTCACTTCAAAGTATTTAGAGTAGTAAAATATAGTTAATAATGGATTTCCTCTACTTAATCCAGTTATTCTCTGTCCTATTGTATTCTTACATGCGATTTGATATTTAATGAGGTAATGAAAGCCTATTTTCTTGGAACGAATAGCTGTCATTATGTGGTTGTCGGTGACGGTTTGACGATCGTAGTTTTATGAGAATCAGTCATCATGGATGTGGTACGAAACTCTAACAAGAGCGTGTCTCCCTCCGAATATGGTAATATATATAGCAGCAGGGTTGAGCAAGCAGTCGATGCTTTCATGGACAGGTTGGGTGGAAGGCTTGGTGAACTCGAGGTGGAGTTGCGATATGCTTGGAGGGCAGTTGACTTACTGTCCCAAGAGTATGTTAAGATGTGGGAAAAGTTGGAAAGATTAGAGATCTTGTTGTACGAGCAGCAAAATGTTATTACGCAGCTATTGTCAGTTATACGCAGCACTGGGGAAGACCCTGAGGAATTCCTGAACTCAAGAGGAGGCTCAGTTGTTGGCGATGTCTCACTGAAAGACAGGCTCCTTGGAAAACATCTTGGATTGGATCCTGGAGACTTGTCTGAGAGTGATATTCTTGGACCCTACAGTGCTCATGTAGAAGAAGTGAGTGAGAGCGAAGCTGGAGCTTCTTCTTCCAAGTGGGAAAAGAATTATCCCAGGTTTCCTTTTCCTTCAAAATACATTGATCCTTCCACTGCTTCTGATACTTCAGAGTGGGAAGGAATGAGTCAAGGAAGTCCGAGGTATTTCCACCCGGATCTTTTGAACAGGCGAGAAATATTCACTGCTTCTGATTACAAACGATATCGCGGTGGGTCACCTTGCATTAGTGAGAGAGATATAGAAGAGCTGGATCGATTATCGGCTAATCTTCACAAAGCAACAGCGTCTGGTACCAGCTCAAGTGCAGCAAGAGAGGTCTATAGAACTTTGAGTAATATTCGAAACAGCCCACTCCGCAGTAGAAGAGACCTCGGGGGCCTCGTCCCTGATACAGAAAGTGACTTCGAATCCGATAATTTGTCCCAGTTTAAAATTCCTACTTACGAGGAATTCGCAAAGTCTCTGGATGTACCAGGGGATGGAATTTCAAATTTAGATATACAATCAAATGCCGATTCTCTGAGATATACTCCTGACAGTACCATTAATGCCAAAAGTAGTGAGGATCTTAGAGAACCAATTTATGGGGCCACTTCATCTTGGGCTGAATCAACAAGCGGTGCCAGTCCTAAAAGGAGCTTACCAGTGGTATATAGTAATTATTCTCAGAGTGCCCAGTTGCCACAGTTACCGATAGATCGAAGTTCTGAATCTTCCAGTTACACTGATCCAAATTATTTAGGACATACGGTGGAAGAAAGACAAAAGGGGCATGCGTTAACACCTGTTACTGAGATTAGTCCTGAATATACATCTGACACCCCAGCTAATGGTGGAGATCGATCCTCTGCTTCGTTAGGTAATGTCGACAACCAAGCTGAGATTACTATATCCCCTGCTAGTCCTGTTGATCAGTCTAAAACTGTGAAAGCTGAAGTTCATTCATCAGAAAAAGGTAGGAAAAGTCCTTTTGCTGACAAAACTTCAGAGAATCAAACTGATATTAGCTCGGGTTCTTCTTATAAGGAAAAGACTCGTAGAAATAAGGAGTTACCTCAAATTCCCTATCAACCTTGTCGATTAAAAAAGTCAGAACTTTTATCTAGAACTGAACCTACTTATCGAAAAGGCAGTAGCAACACATTTCCACCACCTAAAGGCGTTTCTCAAAAAAAGGGTAAAAGTACCTCCCCCGCCCCAGGTCGTCGCAAACTACCGCAGCCTTACATTGATAAGTCTGGTAAAATAACATATGACAAATCTCAAGGTGTCAAACCTGCCACGGAAGAGCATTTTTCTAAGGCAGTAGCTCAAAAAACACTCGATAGTCATTCGCTTACTTCGGAAACCGTTCAGAGTTCAATGCAACAGTACGATTCAAGTCAATCGACATTTAATCAAAGTCAAGCAAATTTAGCTTACCCTGAAACAGAAACTCTTATGAGTGCTGGAAGTAACATAACTGAATTATCACCAGAACAAAACGAAGTAGCTAGGGATCTAGCTGAACCTACATCTGACTATGTGTATGATAAAATCCAAAATGAACCATACTATGATAAGAGCGATGGCCTAAAGGATAACCAAACATGCGAAGAGCTTCCAATTAATACTAGCGGTGAGAATTATCCTTCAAATTTTTATTCAGAGCCAAATTCCTCATATATAGCTGAGACATACGTTGAATATCAAAATCCTGAAACTTATGTTGAAAGTAATGAAGCCAACAGCAACGAATGGCAACAACGAGAACCAAACTGGTGTGACCCTCATGCTATTAGCCAATATCCTTATGAAAATAACGATTCGTTAAACGTGGGAGCTCCTCAATATGAAGGATACACTGAAGAGAGCCAAAACGCATACGGGACCAATGAGTACGCTGCGTCATCCGAAAATTACGATAATCAGTACAGTGAAAATCGTTATGATGAAGCCTATTATGAAAAAGAACCAGTCGATGTTACAGAATATTCTAAACCTCAAACATACTCACAAGAAAGCTATAACTACTACGCAGAAGGAGAAGCTGTAGATTATCCCAATTATCCAAATCAAGCTTCTCAAATATGTGAGCCTGAGCCTCCTTCTTACTATGAAAGTGAAATGCAGTATCAGGACCAGCCAGATGTTGTACTTACTCAACAAACTGAGCCGAGCCGAATGATACCACCAGAAAAACCTCTGCGTGAGCATGAAAAATTAGCATTAGCGAATAAAAGTGAAAGATTCACTGCGTCGCCACAGCACAAAGGATACTCTCCTCATAAGTCAAGAAACAGCAAGCGTCGACAACGGCAATATTCCGATCCTGTTACTTCCTCAAGTGCTATACTTAGCCAAACTCAGGTGGTATCTTCAGGGACAATTACGCCTAATTCTAAACAGTTATCCAGCTCTGCAACGTCTGTTGCGGAAGATACTGCTTCGACGTCAGGTGGTGGAATATTCAGCGTGCTTTCCAATAAGGTTTCAAAGGGATATAAAATGATGAGTATGCCTACTTTGACCAAGAAAGAGACTCATGACGGTACTCCACCATCAGGTTCAAAGAGTGGTAGTGTGAGTAGTCTTTTCAATATTGGATCAACATTAGATAGCTTCAAAATAGGTTCTAAATCAAAATCTAGGTCTGACAGTGTCAAGAGCGAAAGTGAGCTATCTGTTTACGAAGAGCCACCAGACGTGGTCAATAGCTCGATTCCTTTTGCCACGCAACAGTCAACTGAGTCGTATCACACACAGGGCAGTATGGAAGAAGATCGCGATGTCTTTTACGGCGAACCGGAAGTTCAGGATAGTTATGAACCTCCTCAGCCACAGCAGGCTTATGAGAGCAGTCAAAACTTCAAGGAGGAAGTCAGCTATGCAGAAGAAGAGGAAGAATTCCAAGACACGTCGGAATATCCTGAAGATTATTACGATGCTCAGGAAAAAGTAGAGGAGGATGTGGAGGAGGAGGAAGTTCCTTCCGCCATCGTCGATGCCGAGAGGTCGGTTAAGTTTGCCGAGCAGGCTAAGAGAATCGCAGATCAGAGGCGGAAGAAAAGCATCGCCGCTGAGGAGTTCGCGTCTCTCTTCCAAACTGTCTCCAAGGTGAGACATCCCACAACTCAGCCCAAGCAGCATGCGGCCGAGGACTCCACTGAATCCGGGGTCCTGACGGCCAGCATGTCCAACGAATCTGCCGCGTTCTCTTGCGTCAGTGATAGCAGACAGAGCTCCATAGCCCAATCAGAGTATGGTAGTCTGGGGTCTATGGAGTCCGTTGTGCCTTATCAGGAGCGAGAAGCCGGTGCGAAGCAGGACAGTGCGTCCCTAGAGGGTGGACAGGAGTCAAGAACATCTGTGGAAGATGGGGTGTCCCTCCCCGAGACGGCCGAGGGGTCGGTGGTCAGTGAGACTGCCGGCTCTGAGGAAGCAGCGGGGAGCGAGGGTGCTCCAAAGAAAGGGAAAAAAGTGCAATTTGAGGAATCTAAAAGTCCTTCCCAGGAAGAAGAAGGAGAGGGTGCAGGGGAAAAGTCGAAGAAAGCGGTCAAGAGCAAGTGGATGAAGCTTGCGGTTCGTATACTTAAATCTTTATATATTTATATTATGCTTATAACTCTGCCTTCTCATTAGATTATTTTAATAATTTACTTTGAACATCATATGTGTGTCCGGCAATTTTTTCCTCTATTTTCAATTTGGGTTGCAGCATTTATTTCATTTTTATAATGAAAATTCATATTATTTTATAATTTTTCAATAGCAGAACATAAACAAATATATCTATATTTATCAGGAGATTGTTCTTCATTTTATGAGTTGATTTAATATTTAAATATCATTATAGTTAATCATTTCATTTATTAAAAAACCAATATAATATATTATTAATATTATAATTTTTTTATTATAAAACATTATTGAAAGTTGTTTAATGTTCTACGAAAATAATTTTAAAAGCTGTTCTTTATTTACCTAAATTGCATCTTTAACAAAAAATATTATTATTCTAGCAATAAATAAATTATTCCTTATTAAAGATATAATATTGAAAAATTATTAGGAAATAATTATCTGGAATTACGTCTTTATTTACTAGAAACGTAAATTTAAATTTATTGTAAAACGATTCACTTTGAAAATTTTGTTGCGTTATTTTATGCAATTTTCATATATTTTTTCTTTAATTTAAAATAAATATAAAAAGTTATAAAGAAAATATTTTACATACATTCAAAATTTAATATAGCAAATTAATTTGTGTATATTCTTAAATCCATTTATACCTAACACAGTGAAAACTAAAATATTTTGGATAAAAAGTATATTAATTAAATTGTAACTTTTGCAATTATTTTTCACCATCTGTAACATTTAGAAATTGATATAAATAAATTTTTTATTGTGCTTTTTTTTACTTTATATTTCTTAAAAATTTTAAATTTTGGATTTGGTTTCTTTTTAATAGGCATTTATCCACATCCGATAAAAAAAAAAGTTCATTTTTTTTTTTAACAAGATTTGTAAAAAAATATTTTTAATGTAATTTTCTTTACCTTTAGAAAATGTTTTTAGTGACAGGCATCAAAATGTTTTCGTAATTTGGAATGATTTTATCTAAAAGTAAGATACTTTAATTTTAAAGCCCAGTTTTCACGTTATTAAATAGATTTTACAAAATATATATATTTTTCAATTTTTTTATTATCATCAAGGTTCTATTGATGATTCCTTCTATTTAGAGAAATAAGAGAGCGAAAAAAATGCATCTAGTTTTTATTTTCTTAAAAAATAGACATTTTTGGAAACTTCACTCCTTATTGTTTTGTGTTTAGCATTAATAATTATAGATTTTGCATATTAAACTCTGTTTTCCACTATAATTAATTATTGGAGTAATTGTCTTCTTTTATTATGATCAGCATATTAATATGTAGTATGTGTCAGCTTTGATGTTTTGTTGTACAGAAATCTGTTCAAGTTTCTTACGAATTTCATTATTCCTTCATAAATGATGAAAAGTTATCAATGATAAATGTGTCAGTGAGGAATTAGAAATATGAAGAAATCTTCAAGATTGCTTGAATAGTTATATTGTATAGTTATGATTAAATTACTGGAACATTTTTAATTTGATTTCATACTGCTGTAAATCCATCAAAAAATAAATCTTTAGTTAATTTTAGAACTATTCAGTAGTAGCAAATGAAATGGCGCGAAAATTCTGAAGGAAACAATAAAATTAGTAATGGACTTGGGAATCAAACACACGGTTGCTATGACTGCGAAGTTGTAATTTCAGCACACATGTAACCGCTTCCATACATGCCTCGTTAGGATAACTAATCCTTGATTCTAGATTTCACGAATGCTGAATTATTATTATTTCACCCACCATTTTATTAATATTTTTTAAAACTAAGATTGAGGCCAATTGGCTTGAATAGCTTTTCTTAACATCCATTTCTTTCGCCAACAAGTTCTCTGAAACGGTTGGGATTTAAACCACTTTTCACCGGATTTTTACTCGAAAAACAAATGACGTAAATTATTTCTCTCTGAACGAACCTAGTAAATATCGATTAAAGGCGTAGTTTTCTCCGGAATTCTAAAGACCCAGATTCTCTATTTTGTTGCGTGGTAATTTAAGGGAATTTCACACAAGGTGGGCTTGAAATATTTTCTGTTTTCATAAGGGCATGGTTTCTTTTTGTAAATTAGTAAACGATTCATGAGTACTTTATAGCTTAGTGGAAGGATAGGTTTTCTGATGGGATATTTTAAGCTCCATTTCAATTGACGAAAATTTTAGACTCAACCCCATGTTGTACCGCAAGAAAAGAAAGCTTTTTTGCTTTCTAGCTATACATATTAACATATGTTTGGGTGCATGATTGGAAATTTTCCATGTTTCTTTCATTGAAATGTGTGGATACAGTCCTATATACATAGCACATGGAAAGCAATATACTGTAGCTGTTAAAAATATTAAACAATAACAATATAAGCTATATATATTAAGCTATATACCTATCAGACTCACATTACATGCATTTGTAGGGTAATAAAAAATTAGTACTGCATAAGTTAAATATAATTTAAATTAGAATGTGAATGTATTAGCAGAGAATTCTTAAGTTTATGCTGATTAAAATTAAATAGCTAAAAATATTAACTATTCTGAATGATTTTATGAAATAAATATTTTTAAAAAATAATTCTGATACAAATATGATTAATATTTGCTTAAAGAGCTTTTTTTTAAATTATTTTTTTTTGATTATTAATAAATCAACTCTGATGAAGTAATAAACAATGTGTAGAATTAAAATTCTCATTACATTGTAAGGAAGGAAATATTGTCATTTTGTTAACCATAAAGTGGTTGTTTCTTTCGTTACAGTTGAGATCATGTGTACGTCATTTTATTTCACTTCTAATTGGTCTGTGAGTAAACAAATAATCGTTTTCACCAATAATGTTGAATCTACAATTTTGTCCACCCATCAAAAACAAGTCAATTTGTGAGATTAGCTCTACAGGAAGCAATTTGACAGAAAATGTTGGCCAATATCTTAGTGGGATGGGTTATTTTATATATTATTAGAGATTTGTCTCTCTTAATACCGTTATTAAAAATAAATACTTATTAATTATTCAGTAAAGATAAATTTATTTCATGTAGCATGTAAAGAGCATTAAATATTAATATTTGATTGTTTATGAAAGCAATAAATATATCATTATCATCCACTTTATGGTTAGTTTAAATCGGCAAGGACGATTTAAATGTTTTTTTTAAATATTTCCAGAGGACAATAAATTAACAGCAATAAATATATTTAAATGCGGAAGCCCTTTCTTCTTTACACAACAGATTGCAGTCTAAAAACTTCCTGCTCTAAGCCAATGTGAAATAAACACGAAGCTGAGTTTTGAAAATTTTTTTAACAAATGTCGTCATTTACTTTAGCTAAATAGCAGGCCGTGTATTTAGTTAATGTGATTTAGTGCCCCATTTTTTTCCCATCATCCAGCCAGATAATGAGAAACAAGCTCTATATCACACTGATAGTATTTATTCAAACCCTTTTATCGATGGTAAATATCGTCTGCACGATTTCGTGTATGTCTCGCATTTCCTTTTTAGGAAGGAGAACAAAAAATGAAGCCAAAAATAAAAAGTATATAAAAAAAGCAGTGTTTCCGCAAAAATAAATTGCCGGTGCCTATCTGATGAATTCACCTTCACTAGTTAATGTGATCATCTTCTTTCTGGTAGCATTAAGAATTCGCTTGTTTTTTATCGTTCTAATGTAACGTGAAAGAAAATCGTCTGCTTTGTCTTCATTTTATGTGTATTGTCGAAATTTTTTTTTATCGATGAAGTGTATTTGTTTTGTTTTATGGCTCTCTAAATCGCTTTTTTACACTCTTTTTATGTTTTTAAAAATATCATAATTATTTTAATCATCCGATTTTTATTGACTTGATCAGAATTTTGACTATCGCATTTGCTTTGAATTATTTTCAACTGTGCCCATTAAGTGATGTAGTTGAAAATATTATGCATGATTAAGAATTATTGCTTTACAAAAGTGTGTGCATATATTTTTGTATGCTTTCCTTTAATTACTAAATCAAAGAACGTTTTATCCTCACCATATAATGTCATTTTAAATTATTTAAAAATAAAATTAAAAAATGTAGAAACATTAACTATTTTTAATAATTATATGGGTAGTTTTGAATCATAAAGGACATTATATTAAGAATTACATTTATTAAGAAGGAAACTTGTGTTTAGTAATTTTACAGTAACGAAGGAATTAAATCAATCGCTTTTGGCAGAAATAAATCCAGATTTTTTTCCTATTGTTAAAAAATGTAAGGCATATTCAAAAGTATTTGTATTTCAACTGAAAAAACACCTGTAAATGATGTTATCATCTAGAGTGCCCTTATACTAATTAGTTTGTAAGTGAGGATTTCCAACTAGAAAAAAAATCAAACATGATCTGTACTGAATAATTATCTCAAAAAAATATGCAGTTTAATATAAATAAACAGTATTGATCACCAGACCTGAATTGAGCATGTTTGGTAAGCTTCATGTAGACGTATAACTTATTCAATCTTTCTTAAATACTTGCAATAGGCACAAGTATTTAACAAAAGCAGCAGTCTTTTAACAGACATTGTATCGCTTCTTATTATTATATAAGCAACATTATTTCTCGGAATAATTCCATTCTGTACTTTCCTTTATTAAGCTGGCACATTCAGTTTGTTAATTTTAAGTGCTAATTATCCGATAATTTCTTTTGTTATTTTGTATACTATTATGTATTGTTTGCTGAAGTTGAGTTTTTTTTTTTTTTTTTTTTTTTTTTTTTTTTTTTTTTTTTTTTTTTTAATTCTACTGGTCACTATTTGTGTAATCAATATTTTTTTTACTTTTTATTTTTCTGCAGATATTAACTTTCCTATTTTATGTAATTAAATGATAATTAAATAATTTCTTAAAGTTCATTAAAGGACTTTAGTTTCCGCAAGATAAAAATCCCAATACTTCATCCATCCAAAAAAACGTCATGCTGAGAAAGCTTATACCAGCTAAAAGCTTTAAGAATTGAATTTCTTTCTACTAGTATTGTATAAAGTGAAGGAAAGCGCCACCTTAAGTGTTTACTTCGTCACTTGACATTAGTTCAAGATTACGATGCAATTATATTTTGTAGTTTCGATCGGCAGAAATAGGTACCTGGATATATATCGCAAAATGTCATTTAATCTATTACCTTATAACTATGACAAAATAAGAATTTCCTTTTCACATTATTACCTATGTGATTAATTTTAAAATTTAATTACATATTTTAGTATTTATTTAAAAAAAATATGCTTGTAAATTTTATAAATGTATCTAGTAATAAGATTATAAATAATATTTAATATTTATTCAGTTTTTTCTAATAACATCAATCGTAATTTTTGTGGAAATATTTGGTAATAATTTATTGCGTAAAAGTTATAATTTTCGTAATGACGTGTACTTTACATTGTTCCAAACAAAGTCTTTAAAATGAATATTTCTTTAATGATGATTTAAACATCCATTCATTAATAAAAGGATCTGACAGCATATTTTATTTAAACATTCAATGAGGTATCTTCAAGAATAAAGGTACTAATTAACGGCTGGATCTGAGGATACCATCATTATCTTTCCCTGGTTCGACGCATAACTATTTGTTTTTCTACCTCCTCATCTGTTTAGACACTCCGAACTATCTGTGAAAAAATATGTCCACCCTCTCCCACCAACACTTATGGAAACGTTCTCTCTGCAAAAGAGGGCATAACTAAGTACCCTGAGCAAACTCTGCATTTTTAATGCCCTTTTGAAAGGGACATAATGCCCGGGGACTTGATACAATAAAGATAGCTTTCGCTCTTTCTGTCTTGATGATTCTGCAAATTTTCTTTTAAGAAAAGATTAATGGCCCGACCACTCGAAAAGTAACTTCGAATAGAGAGCGTTTTCTTTTTTTTTATCTCCAGAGAAATATTGCAAGGCAAAGTGGAACCACTTGTGAACATTGTTCGAACAAGTAAAAAAAATGGGGATAAAAATACCTCTTTTGAATTAAACATTGTTGTTTCAATTAAATTCTAATGTCTGCTTCACTAAATATCACTTAAAATAATGTTTTAAGTGATATTCCGCTTTAGAGTTTTTATTGGTTTTCTTTTACATCGATTAAATTATGTACATTACTTAATTAAAAAAAGGAACTGTTATTTTATAGCGTTATACTTGTTATTCCGTGTGTTATTTTAATGAAATAACGTTGTGTTTATGATAACATGGCCGGGCTTCTGCGAAATGATATGTTCTAATTATAATACTGATCTCATGAATATTTGGTGGGTGATAAAAAAAAAGAAACAAAACTGCGTTTGTTCTTCAAAAAATGGAAAAGATAATTAGATAATTGTTGTACCCATTATATAAATATTCAGTAAAGGAAACCAAATTAAGATGAAATTACGTCTATATTTGTAAAATGAGAAATAAAATTATTAACTATTATACCGATCTTGTGAATATTCGGTGAATGATATAATGGAGAGAAAATTATATTTTCTTTTTGTTCAAAACTATATATTAATTCATATGGTTTTTAAAAATATGTTAATAAATAGCTTTTTATGTGGTGTGATGTATAAAATTCAATATACATCTCTTTTAATAATTATACTCTTAAAATTAAATGAAATTATATTAGCGTTGAGTTTACCTTTCAATGTATTACTAATTCACACTCAAATTGCGTTAAAATAACTAATTATTTTAAAAGCAGACTTATCAAAATTTCGATTAACAAAATATTATTTATAATGTCAATTTTAATAAAAAACAATTTCATTCAATAATTCATGGCTATTAGGGATTGTTTAATTAATAATAATATAGATCTTGATTTTATAATTTATAAAATATAAAAAATAGCTAATTTATAAAAAAAATCCTGGAATTTTTACGTTTTACAATTTATAAAATAATATCAATTAAATTTGTGAAACTTAATTTAATAAAAAAAGTAAAATAATAATTTTATATTATTTTAAAAGACAAAACCGAAGTAACTGTAATAAAAATGCTAAAATAAATATAGTTTAAATTAAACTTTATTTTAAATAATCTAAATAATCTAAAATAATTATGATTTCATCTAAGTTTACATAATTTTAAAAAGGTATTATAGTTTTAATTATGACAATTCATAACTTTGCATGATTAATAATTTTGTAATATTAATTACAAATTTAATAATAAATTATTATCAGCAAATGTAATCTTAATTAAGTTAAGCGAATATATTTTCATTTACTTTGTATATAGTCAAAAACCGAAGAAGTTATTTTCAAAGTCAATATATTCTATATCAAATAAATATTATATCGAATCCAACAAACATTCATCAATCTATTTTGTACAAAATAATACAAATTTTAAGTGCAAGCATCCATTGCGTAATTTTAGGTGGAGGAGAAAATTCAGAATTCCAACTCTCAAGATCTCTGGATATTTATGACGAGAGGGATTTGCAGATATTTTTTTCCCTACCTGAAAAAGAAAAAGGGAAAAAAAGTTTTTTTTAGAGGGGTAGAAAGCAGATTTAAGGGAAATGAATATTTAAAAAACATAAATATTGCCAAATAAAAAAATTGGGTAAGAAAATATGCAAACCGTCATAAGAGAGTTGGCGAGATAAAAATTCCAAACGCTGAGAAGTCTGGGAAGATTTCTGCAAGTTTCTAGTAGCGAAAGGAATTTCTCAGGGAGAAGAAAAATATCGAGATATATTTTTTTCCCCGCAGTGCTATATCGATGGCAGTGAAAATTCTTCGGTTCTATCGATGGTATTGGAGAGCTTTTCCACCCCACTTCTCCTCCCCCCCTCCCGTGAGCATCGAGATTTTAATATTTAAGAGGAATTATGGTTTGATATGCGGAGGGGAAAAAAAAGAAGCAAACTTGAAATTATTCTGCTAGTTAAGTCATTATTTCTAAAAAAGAAGTTATTAAATTGTAAATGTGTCGTATAAGAGTGAAAGTTTTTCGAGATTATTAAATTTATGTAAGTGACATTTATGGCTGTATTAACCTTTGAGGTTAGCTTTATTAACTCTTGTGTTGAAATCATTGAAATATAAATGGGTCTCATAAAAGTGAGTGCGTGATGGGTTATTTAAAGTTTTGTAAGAGACATGTTACCATAAATAACTATGCTAACCATTTAATCATAAAAAAATTATTAAAATATAAATTATATATTTAAAATAATGTTATACGTTGATGTATTTTATACATATATAACTGGCGTATTATTTTCTTCTAGATATTAAAATATAAATTTATTGCACAAAAGTAAGTGTTTGCTGAGTTTTTCCCAAATTTATTTAAGTAAATTGTTTTGGGTTTTTTTTTTTTTTACATTAATCCATTATTAAAGAAAAATATTTTAATATAGTTCCGTCTAATGAAAATAGAGGCTTTGCAAAGTATTTTTTTCCTTTAAAATATATTAACGACGTTTTTACTGAACGCCTATACCACCCCTTTAATTTTAAAAAGTTATTAAAATATATATGTTTCTTATAAAAATGTGAATTTAGAGGGACCTTTTTTTTAATTTATGTAAGGGATATAGTTCGCTAAAGAAGGTTTTAAAAAGCAATGACTGGACGCTTTAGGTATATTTGGATACCTTAAATTATGATATTTTATTTTAAATCATGAAATAATGTATACAATATTATATTATTATATGTAATTAGTAATTAGTAATAGTAATTATATTACATGTAATTAGTAAATTAGCTTTTATTCGAGAACTCTCATAATGTTTAACACGTACGGTTATTTTACTATTACGTTTTTAACTTACGAAGAAGTGAATTTTTGAACCATCATTTTTTGTAAGTTTGCCGTGACTTACCATCATGCTAAAGTTTTTCAATAAGTCCCTGACAAATATTTGGATAGCAAAAAGACAGTTAAAGAAATTAGTAATGATAAAAATTCTAATATTAATGTCCAAGAATTTTTTTTCGATACGAGCTAAAATTAACCAAAAATCATGAGATTTTCATCAACAAAAGCGTAACATCGTCACCAAATTAAATGGTCATTCATTAGTATTTTTTCCTATCTTACTTTAAAATCTAAATTTATTTCATATTTTATCTGGGTTTTATTGTAAGTGATAAGATCGTGCTCTTTAAGTTGCAAATCCTAAATTCGATTCTAAACACGATTAGCGAATGATGAATGTTGTATCCATTTTACATGCACATCTGTGTCACGATGGATGTTTATAATTTTTTTAGATTAGTTCTATTTTTGCGATATGGATTATTGCTCACTATGGAAAGTCCATCAGAAATGCAAGTATGTTATAGGTACTCACATGAAAATCTTGCAAAGTTATCCAATACACAGTATCAAATTTGCAGTAAACATTCCTTATCTTTACTGAATAATAGGAGATTAATGTTTGATACCGTGTAGTAGACAATATAAATGTTTAAGACTGCTGTAAATCGAAGATGAATTTTACCTTTTATTTTCTCTGGACGTACAAGCGCGTATATCAGTAAAAAAATGAGTAGTTTTTTGTTAAACGTGAATTATACCATTGTTTAAAAAAGGTTATCTTGGAAATCAGATACACAAGTTATCTGCTTAAGGCTGCTGTAAATCGA
>JAPDSC010047394.1:0-40918 GCA_026290005.1 Latrodectus geometricus
GATATTTTAAGATATTTGCGCTTGATAAGGTGTCTAAAATGCGCAACCCTTCAATTTTGATAAATGAATAAAATAAAGTTTTTGAATAAGTTGTAAAGGACTTATAAATTAAGAGTTATGCAAATTAATACACATATATAGGATAAGCGTTAATATGTAAATTCTTTGATGGAAAATATCAAGTACGTTACATACCGTTAATTACAAACTTGTATTAATGTGAAAAATATTCCATGTTTACAAGCTATAAAATTTGAGTAAAATTCTTTAAATAATCTCTTCTAATTTTAGTTAATCCTTTTGTGAAAGCCACAGGGTATTAAGGTCTTTAATTTATTAACTTCTTACTATAATGAAATAAATATATTTTGAGTGATTTGCATGTTGAAGTATTAATACTTTTCTGTTACAAGAAAAATAAATATTGAATCCTATAATACAATTTTCTACCTATGAAATATCAATTAAAAGTGAAAAAAGTAGAATTCTAGTATTTTAAAATAATTTTTTTCTTATCTTCAGAAAAAATGCATAAGTCATTTGATTTAAGTAGAGATGCACACAAATAATTTAATCATTCTGATCAAAATGTCAAAAAATTGTGCATGCAATTTTTGAAATTTGATTCTAATAATATTTGAGGAAAGAAGCGTGTGAAATAACACATAGCTATTTTGAGTTCTGTAACATTTTATGATGTGAGTGCTTATAAGTTTCCTTCATAGTAACATATTTAGAGTGGCTTTTATCCATTGAAAGACCTCTGTGGAGACATGTGGGTAATTGCCATAAGAACACAGCATTTGCTTAAACCTGAGAAGGGATCTATACAAGACGTTGAACATTTAATATCTGATTATTTATTTATCATTTGAAAGAAAAGAAGGCTAAATATACACAGCCATCAAATATTTGTAAATTTTACTGATATCATTGTTTTTATTTTTGAGAAGCAATAATTTAAATTTTAATCTCATTGGTGGGCATAAGTTATATTAATAAAAATAATTAAATAAATAATATCACTTATTGAACTCAGACAAAAAATTTTTAAAACAAATGCTTCTGCATTGTTAGGATAATAATCAATCTTTTTAACTTAAAATACAAGTTTAAATACAAAAATATATTATTTCAATATTTTCATATATAATGTACAAATATGATATAAAATGTAAATTGTTAATCAATAGGAAATTACAATCAACTGAATATGTGTAAGCTCTCTCTTAATCTTAAATATTGCTCAATTTTTTTCTGAAAATAAATGTAGGATAAGAACTCTTAAAAGATTTCGAAATTAGTGTAAGTTTTTATATTCTAGAGGCTTACAGTTTGATTGAAAATTAACAAACGTTATTATTATGTGATTTTCATATACACTGAAAAATATTAATCATTTTTTCTCGTATGACATATGCGAAGATTATTAGCTGTTTGTGAAAAATAAAATCCTTACGAAAGATGGATTTAATGTTGCATATCTATTGAGTTGTTTTGTTTCATAAATATTACTCTTACTCAAAAACAACAAAAAAGAATCATCAACTTTAGTAAAATTGAAATGATTATAGCATAAATTATGTTTTATTTCCCTTCATTAGATTGAGAGTAAATGCAAAAACATTTATTTAACAGACAATAACAGTTAAAATCAGTATACATGAAACGTGAAACAACTATTTCCTGCAAACATCAGTATATTGTAAATTTGCAGTAATTATCAGCTTGAAGTCGGTGAGCTGAAATCAGTATTCTTAGACTATCGTGATTACATTGCTAAGAACAATTGATTAAATTTGAGAGCAGTTATATAGCTTTGTTACGAGAAACAGGATATTTGGCTCATTGTCTAACCAATTACTTGGATTGTTTCGTATTAAATGGAAGGAGCCGAATGGATCTTGAGAATAAGCATATTTTTACAGAAGTAAGGTAAACATTAAATGAATCACGTAAGCAAAATTCTTTTAAGGATTATGATGTGTTTATTTTTCATTTGAAGCTTCAAAATACTTCGGAAGCATTTTGTTTCATTAAATAACACACTGTGTCTCATTGCTTTATCTTATCGTTTGATTTACAATACTTATTGCATTAATATTTAATGTTATAAAAAATCCCCGAATGAATTTCAATTATATGCATGTTATTATTTGGTTTAAATTTATAAAAATTTTTTTCAATATTTAATGATGTTGTATTGAAGAAAATATTTCAAGAAACTGATAAATTTAGTTTTATTTTTTACAAGAGAATCATTTATAGAATCAAGAGAATTATTTTTTTACAAGAGAAGGGATTCGATTTTTATGGCAACCATATCAACTTATTAAGGGAACATCATCTGCAAAGGGGAAAAGTATTATTTTCATTTCGGATAAGGGCAAAGAAACGTGTTTAAGATTCAGTGTATGATATATATTGACATCTATCAACATATACACATAGAGTCATCTAATTTAGTCAAATGCACCTAATTCAACGAAAGTACACTTCTCTACACGAGTTTTATCTTAGCCACTGTGCAATAACGAGAGAGACGCATTGTGCTTCTGCAAACACATCCGTTGACGTGGAAAAGTCAGAGCTTTCCGGGTTTCTGCCTTTGTGACAAGTAAATACGACCCATTAACTATGAAAAATTTTACTAGAAAATAATTATGCAGTGGGCATTAAAATGTTTTATTACAGCCTTAGGTTGTCCTCTACATGGGATCAAAATACACTTAATTTAAACATTTTTTCACTGAAAAAAATTATAAAGAAATGAAAAAGTAATTTCCATTATAATGAAATTATGCTGAGTATTTAGTATTTTGGTAATATAAACTACAAAATACATATTTAGTGTTTTGTATACATATTATATATGCATTTCATGTATATATACGTAAATTATTGATACGTACATAATTCAATAATTTTTTTAATGCTTATAAAATACTATTATTATTTTCTGATGTCTATGCTGTTTTTGATTAAAATTTCTCCTTTATGTCCATGCATGCAATTTAAACTCCTGGCCTTATGTATGCAACTCAAAATGAATACATTGAAATGTAACAGTTGCATTATAATGTAACAATTACATTATGATTAATAATCAATGTAATTGTTACATTGTTATTACATTGTTAGATTGCTGTTACATTGTTATTGTAATGTAATTCCATTACATACAATTAAATTAGGATTAAAAATAAATTTTTTTGTTAAAATATAATGATTTAATTTATCTACGTAATCTCACTGAAAATTTCAGAGAAAAAATTTTTATCCCAATTAGTGGTATGCTTGATTTTATAATTATAAAAGACTGACTAAAAAGTTTATTCTATTATGTTCCGATCATAAGTGATATATTATTAAGATATTAACTAGTGCTTTTTTCACTCAATTTGAATTGCAATTAAAACATTACTATAGATACTATACACGATTCTTAACTACATGAATTATAATATCCCCCTTTACATTCAATATAAGCAAAGTAATTCTATAAATTATGCCTAATAATATTAATAATGCTTATTTTTCTCTTACTTTATAACTAAATTCCAAATTAAGCTTTTTTCAATGAAGAAAATTCGCATGCTAATAGAATATAATAAAGTATATTTTTCTATGAAAAAGTTTTTATTTACTTTCTCTAACGTCTCCTTCATTTGTTGAGTTTAACCTTCCAATAAAATTTCTTACTTTAAAATGTTAATTTTAGAATATAGTAATTATAATGTGATTAGTAATTATAATTAGCAAGTTGTTAAACAATATATTGTTATGCTTAAATCTGCCATTACTATATTTTTTCTTTCTTATCATGCATTGAAGTATACATTTTTTATTCACCATTTGCAAAGAAAAATCTTTTTCATTATATAAAAAAATCTAATGTTTTTGATTTAAAAGCAAGGGAATTACCCATATTTTAACTTCTGTAAGCTTATTTAAGCAACTAAAGGGTAAGAAAATAATTTATTAAGATCGTACTTTTTAGCAGTCTTTTTGGATCTTGCTGAGAAATTTTGAGACAACTTTATTTTCAAAATTAAAACTCTTATTAAAATTTTATAAATATATTCTAATAATTATTTAAATGATCATTATGCAATTTATTTAAAAATGTTACTCAACTGTATAAAACTATAATACATTGTAATAATCATTGAAAAATTATTCCATTTACAATTCAGAGATATAAGAGAAATATAAATTTTTAGAGTAATACAATATATCTTACATATTATTATAACTACATTTTGCTGCGTGTTTCATAGAGATGAAATCCAATTTATGTAGTGACATAATATTATAGATTCTGAATGTTTCATTGGAAATTTGAAGTGCAGATATCTTTAATAGTTTTCCGAAAATGCCCCTACTTTTTCCCAATGAAATGTACAAATGAGAAACTTTCATGGTAATTACAAATTTGCTTAATGGTTGTATCTGAGGAATGTGAAAACATTCCAAGAAGCTGAAATTGTCATACACTAAAGATTTAAAAATTCCAAATATCTTGAGAATGGTAGTTTTTTTGCAGGATTTAAATTTTGTGGGCATGGTTCATCAATTTAAATTCTGCATGAATAAAAAATTGCTCTATGTAACTCTTCACAGATATAATGTATATGTTTTAATAAAAGTTTTCGAACAATATCCAGTAGGATGTGTTTGTGTGTCACTGACTATCTATAAGTCTTCCGATAATAATTGCTCTCTTTCATCCAATATGTGAGTCAATAAAATACACTAAAACCATACGTTCACATGTATAGACTCTAAAGTAAGAGTTGTTATTTTTTTCTGTTTTAAAAAAGCTAAGTCGGAGACTTTTCTGCAAGTTGCATGTTGATTCGGCAAACTCAAACTTCGGTTGACAATAAAGGGGATCTTCGCCTATCAAGTATTTGATTTTGTTCATGCTGAAAATATTCAAGAGGCTTTGAGGAGTAAAAAATGATATTTAAGCAACTTTTTTTCAATATTCGTCCGACACAAGGATGTTGAGTATAGATGATGTTTTTTTAAGTTTGATTGTTTGCAAATTTTCAATTTCATTGCTTAGTATTTTTCTATAGATCACCATGAATGATTATTTCCCAATTCAAATGTCTTTTTTTATTAAAGAAAATAACGTGGTTCATTATTATTTTCAGATATTGTTCACAGAAAATCTTTCATTATTAGTCAAGATTTTATAACTTATTAACCATTTAATGTTGCTTAACGAGTTACGCAGATTTAAAAATAATTTAAATGATAAAGGTATTACAGAAAATAATGACAAAACATCATAGATAACAACTTAAAGGCTGTTTGTCAGTGTGTATTTGAAGACAACATTTTTAACCAATAAATACTGAAATTTAAAAAAGGGTAGTAAAATACCGATATGTATATTTTCATTCAGGGAATTTCTAAAGAGGTGAATTTATTTATTTAATAGTTGTGATTAATTTTCATTTATTAAGATGTAATTTTTAATTTACTATTGAAAGTAAATCCTATTTTATAAGTTGCTAATATTAAATCCTTTGAAATATCATTACTAAGATGGTGTATTAATAAAAGAATATTGTTTCACATTCATTAGATTCAAAATTTATTTTCATGATCAAATGTGATTGCAGTACAAACTAATTAAAGATAGTTCACTTTGTATTTCACAAGAATTTTACTTGGCAAAACTTTTAGCAATTTATACGAATTATCTTTTTAATTTAATTAAGGCAATAAGCAATAACATTTCCTTAAAACAGTTTAAAAGGAAATCCATAATATAAATAATATATAGAAAATAAATTATGCGTATAGAGTATAAAAGCTATTAATTTTATGTTATTGCTATTATAAACTAACACAGTTGAAGGTAATTTTTAAGAATTGCTTCAGTTTATGTTTCATGGAACAAAATGTGTCTTTGAAAATTTGATTAGAACTCAGTTATTAAGTACTGTTATTGCACTGTCTCAAACTTTTAATTACGATATTAAAATTAGATGGAAAAATTAATGCTAAATATTGCTTCACTTTATTAATGGAAATTGCTTTTCTAAATTTAAACGAAATGCAAGAGATTATATGTAAATTATGAGAAAACTTTCACATATTAAATAGAAATGATAGCCAATGTTTTAACAAGAAACATTATAAAATATGACTGACGAAATAGTGATTTAAATGAAAAAATAAAATATATAAAATATTCCTATGTATCAAAACATTTTTTTTTCAGAACTTTTGAGTCTTTTAAGAGTTTTAGTAGTTCATTTCGTATTTTTACGTATTTAATAAAAATCAAATTTCCTTGAAACATTTTGAAATTTATATTGATATTTAGAATAATTGTTTGACTATTTGAAATTCCATATTTTTTTCTGATTGTTGTTAGTTTACAATTAAAACCTCAAATAGAATAAAATTATAGAACAGTAAGAGAATAATGATGCATTTGTTGAAAAAATAAAAACATTGGTAAATTTAATGAGGTAACTTTATGTCAAGATTTCTGTCTCAAAATATTAATAAAAATCATAAAATCAATAATTATATATAAAAGTTTTTTTTTTTTTTTTTTTTTTAACTAAAACACTTTTACAGAAATAATTCACATTGAATGTTTAAATATCAAGAACTTATTGATAATACGATTTCTTGTGGTTTCAGACAAGTAAATCAGTCGCTAGTAGAAAATTAGATTGCTTTAAAGATTTCTTAAAAAAGCGCAATATGGATGATATAGGGAAATCAAACTTTCTTATAAAATGCTAAGTCTGGAAAAAAAATTATATGAAATGAATGTTTCGAATTATTTTCAAAAATATTATAACGAGAAACATATCTGTAAGCCACATTTAAATGTATGATATATTTTAAAAATATTTTTAAAAAATAATTATTTTCTGTATACTTAAAAAGCATAATTTCGTTTCCAGATTCAGAAAATTTTGTAAAACAATCATAATATTTTATAGTCAGACACAAAATTACTCTTATCCATTATTCAGTTGGAACTTGTTATTTTTTGCTTCTTAATTTGTTACATTCTATGAAATATGCATTATCAAAAAAAATAAATAAATAAATAAAAAATCAAAATACAGTAGAATTCAATACTTTTAGTAAAAGATCTTGGTACAAATTCTTCAGGGGAAATTTATTCATTAATTTAGCAAAATAGCAAATCAAGATAAACATGCATCTCGTCATTTTAAATGCCAAATTTTAGCATATTTTTATTTTGCTGAAGAAAAAGTAAAATTAATAATGTCAAATATTTATTTATGAATTAATATTATTTTCAGTTGTCATTTCATCATATCAATACATTTGTTTATTGAATATAATCAGCCCATCATTTCATATTTTAATACATGGAAGCCACATATTGTTTTAATTTGATTTAGTAAGAATGTCATGGGGTGCTGATATTGATTTTTTAAAGTAAACTTTTTGGCAAAGTCTTAATATTTAATTCATTGATTTTGTAAAGATTACGATCAAGAGAAGGTTGAATATCTGCTGCAGGTGTATCACTACCGAAAGCGAATCTGGGGATTTTAACTCGTACAAATCCCATTCATTTGGTTAATCACACACATCTAACTGCAAATGAACAACCTCATTGTAACTGATGTCGAAAAGCCTGTGCTAAGTTTTGGGAACTCACATTGTGCTGCCCCGTGATTGAAACTAGAACTCTAGTGAATGTAGCGTTTAGAGGAATGTAGAATTTCTGCTAAAAGGTCAATTGACATGAATGGTTACAATCCTTCAGTTTTCTCATTTATAGAAAGCAATACATCCATGTCTTAAAGTTCCAATATGCTTTATATGCTCAAAAGATATTTGCAACTGTCTAAAGTAGTACTTTTAGGTAATTTACTTAGTCGGAAATTATGTACAATAGGTTCACTATTATTTAATGGTTCTAAAAAAATCAAAATCTGTTTATTTTAGAAAATCTTTATTTCAAATCTTCACTGTTTAAAAAGAGAGTATATATTCGTTACTTTTCTGAATTCTGTATTTATATTTGGCGATGTGAGTTATAGAAATTTCATGGTTTGTAACAATGGAATACAGTTGACATCTTCACTTTCTCTACCTCTCGTTTTGACTTAGTCATACTAAATTGCTCTTCAGAACCAAAGTTCTGAGTTTGATCTCAGTCACTATTATGTATGGATATTGCGCTTTTGCATGCAAACCTGTAAGAGTGAATGCTTGAAAATTTTTTCAGACTGTATCCCTTGCAATACTTGAATATTACACACTGACAGTACAAAATCCACCCTGAAGGATATTTACGCGTGGTTATTAAAAATGTCTTAGAGCGTTAATCTACAATGCCCCTACGTGGCTACCCACCACATGGAGTCTATATACATTCCATATACATTTTTTTTAGCCTTAATTCTATATTTCAAAATTCTAACATATATTGGACAAATAAAAGGCTGCTCTCTTATGGAGAAGGTTTGATTTTGTTCAGAAAAGCAATTTCACTCATTGAAATGTTATTGTTATGTTTCAAAATTACGTAGTTTCTTCAGATTTTTCTAGGCTTCATTTCTCTCCACACGGATGTATGACAATTTATATATAAATTAGCCATGGTGCACCTGTCATAACTTTTCACAAAGTTCTTATTTAATTATGTTATTAATAACACAGAGTATCAAATGATACGCACATGATTTATAACCAGTCCATTATTTCCTAAATTTTGTAAACAGAAAAATCAGCATCTTGTAACCCTTTTTCATAACTTTGTAAAAAGGAGATTACTATTAAATATGAATTGTTTTACTTAGATTTTATTTGACTAAAATATTGGCTCTAAACACTGGATCCAATAGGAAATACTGCGTATTGAGTTTTCTATGAGTTTTAAAATAAACTTTATATAAAATTTGCAGTTTTCATCATCATACCACATTTCCTTTTAATTTAATGCTTAATACAGACTTAAAAATTTCCAGACTTCCGAATATACGGCTCATATTTCGTTTACCTAGTTCATGTTTTTGAAGTTGACGTTTAATTTTCCACCCAAATATATTTGCATACCGAATATTTACTATGCACACTGAAGAAGACATCACCTTAATAATCTTTACTCATTCAAATACAGAATGAGAAAGAAATTATTTTGACATACATGACATCAAATTTAATATCACAATACGTTTTCAAAAAAATTATATAGATTATCAATATTTTCAAAGAAGTGAACTTTTTTCTGTAGTGAAGGAAAAGTTTAGGATGAATTATTTGTAAAACACAGATTTATTAATTACAAAATTGTACAAATAAAATCTTTAGAATCAACATTTATTATTTATGTGCATAGAAAAAAATTTAATAAATTATCTGACGTTAATAGTTCCCCGAAGAATATTCAGTTATTCAATTTACTGACAATCAGTATTATTTAAGGTGGGGGTTTGTGGTAACGAGATAGCAGACATGCTTGCCAAAAATGGTTGTGATCTGCCGATAAACAATTTAAATGAGCTTACCCTATCCGAAATACACTCCTTAAACAGACAAAAATTTATCTCTGCATGAGTCGTCCACCGGTTCATCATTGGTATTCTGCCAATGTTCCAGGTCTGTCTCTGTCAAGCATTGACCCTTGGCCTCTTCAATCGGCAATGGTGAGATTTAGGAGTGAACATTTAAAATGTTTGAGGTTCTTGAATGGGGAGAGGATTTTCTCTCCTTGTTCTTGCTCCCTCCCTGCCAGTCCTGTTCACCTTCTTGTTTGTCTTGGTGTCTCCTGGAGGCATCTGTAGGATGAGCAGGATCTAATGTATGAGGAACTGGATCGTCGGGGCTTTCTGGACCTGGTGGAGGCTTTCCTACACCAAGGGGATAAGCCGCAACAACTTTATTTAAGGTGGATAAAATTGAAGAAAAGATGAAAAAATTGTTCTACTTTCGAACATTAGATTCACTGAAAATGTCCTTTGGAAAAGCAATGTGTCGCTACTGGCGTCTGCTTTGTCTAAATGCACTGAAAAGCTAATCATTTGCATATCACAGCACCTTCTTCCTTTCGTATAAATTTCACGTCTGTAGCATGTCGCCTTCTTGGTGTAGCAATTTTAATGGCCAGTAGTGTATGTTATTATAGAAGAAAGATAATCAAAGGTTTTAGTTGTAGCAAATTAAAATCATTTTGTATGTAACATTTTAAAATATAATTATTAGAAATTTATAAATGATTAAAATGCTATACTAGAATGTATGATATTTAAAGAAAATAGTTTTCATTTTCCAAATTCCATTTTTAAAATTTAATCAATTTATAAAGTAGTTATTTTCAGGGAAATAATGCACTGATTAAACTCAGAATTTCAATATGAACCAATGAAAATAACAAATTTTAAAAAATTATAATATAAGATATTTTAGTTAAAGTTAATATAAGAATATTTCATATCAATGAAATACAAAATGATTTTTACGTTTTATTTTTATTAGAATTTCTTATGAATGAAAAATGCTAGTATTTTATTATAAAATATTTATGAGATATTTAAAATTTTGGTAAAGCAAATTTTTAACATTCGATGAAGTTTATTTCATGATAATATGCCTTCGAATATAAACATAATTGTTCAGAAGGAAATCTAGCTCATATTTTAATTTTATTACTATAGCTTTGTTTAAAAAGGAAATATGTTTAATGTTTTAAATTTCTATGCATTTTTTTTTGATGGCTTATAATTTATTTTTGTACTTAACTTGGAAATAAATTTAAATGAAAATATGAAAATTGAAAAAATATATATGAATTAAATATTTATTAACTGAAATGAAAATGACAATCTATTATAAAAAAATAAAATATTAATATCTTAAGCAACTATATCTATATGAATTAATATTGGAAAATTAAAAAGAATATGTATGATAAATACAAACAAGTTATGCTTTTTTTATCAAAGAATTGGTCCTTCGCAGGGTAAAATACAATGGTTATACTGATACTTCTTACTCTAAATTTAATTGCCTAATGGAATTTTAAAGCTGACACAAATTAATTTAAAGAGCTTGAAAAGAAAAATCGAAATGCTTTACCTACATATCAAGACAACTCTAAAGATATTATATTGATGTAAAATTAGAAAGTCAATGTACTCACATTCTATTTACTCTAAACTTTGAACTTCAAGACATTCACAAATAAGTTTCTTTTTTTAATTATGTCACTTTTAGCAGGAAAGAAGAAGTTATATTTGAATTTAATGTAACTATTTTGGCAATTCTTTTCGCAGTTCTTAAAACAGTTAAATGTTATCTAAAAGCTGTTTGAAAGCTTATAAACTGGCCAAGAAAGAAACCATATTTGTTACAAATGTTTTTTACTTCTCTTTGTGTCTTTATAAACTGTAAATTAAAATATGTGCTTTATCTTATTAATTTTAGATGAATAATTGAGGGTATATATCTAAAATAATCTCAAAATTGTCAGTTAAGAGCATGAAATTAGATAAATTTCTGGGTTAAAGAAAATTTTTATGGCTAGAATACCTGCATCATTACTTTGTCTAATACAATTATCGCATGTGTAATAATTTATAATGAATACATTTTAGCAATAATTTATTCATTTTACATACATCTTTTTAATACAAAGTAAAATTAATTGTTTGTATTTTAGTTTTTCTCAATTTTTTAAGGAAAGTCAACTTAGTGATTTCGCTTTAGAGTTGCGTATTATTATTTACTGCTTTAAGCCAACATCACTTATCACTAATTTCAAGTTTGATAAAGACAAATAGATATGATAGGTCACTGTAGATGAATGATGACTATTGGCATTATTGCTAAAAACTACATATATATTGAAAATGGTTTACAATCAAAAGAAATAAAATTTCATTCATACTATTTCAGTAAAGTAATTTATCAGAAATATTAAACGCATCACATTCATATGTGTGTTCAGATTGAAATATAATTTTTAAAAGTCCTGTTATAAATGTAACACTTTTAGTCTGATAAATTATATGCTATACTATCATTTTTATAATATATTATTTTAAATGGTAAAGCAATTTAATGTATGAAATATTGTTACTTTAAATAGTTTGTAATTGTTATTCTTCTGTGATTTAATAATATTATACATAAACCTAAAATTAAGTTTTTTTCTGTGTGCAAAATTAACGTTTATACATATTTAAAATAAGAAGTTTCTCTAAAATTGTTTTCCAAAATAATTTTTATACATAATTGGTTTCATACATTGTAAAATTAAGACCCTTGATTTTGTAGAAGTTTTCATGTAGTGTGAAATATATTTAAAAATCATTCTATTTCATTTCTTAAAAATAATTTAAGTGCTTTATATATACTAATTCATCAGTATATTCTTTAAATTTTTAATAAAATGATTATGAATCACAAAAGCAACATGTAAATTTCACCATTAAATCCTAAAATCTTATTGAAACTATTTTCAAATAATGTTTGATTTGAATTTATCCAAAATTTTCACCATGTATATGCTTTGATTTATTTTTGAATTCCAAAAAGGCAATTATAATAAAATTAAATCCCTCAATAAATGCAGCGTTATTAAGCAAAATAATCCTTAAATCCTATTTGAGCTCCAATTGACAAAATACAATTTGTTTTTTTATTGAACAGGTTAAAATAAATTTTGTTGGGTGAGTGTGTGAAGTTTTTATTATAAGCCCTCAGAAGATTAAAAATTAATATTTGCCAAAAAATGTACTTTATACATGTTGATTTACGTAGAAAATATCATTGATTTTTTTCCAAACTATTATTTTAATGTGACTTAAAATCTTGTTCATTTTTCTTAAACTTAATAGGTATTGAGTATATCTCACAGCAATATAAATCTAAAAAAAAACTCAAACTAATTATGATCACGATTATGGTTTATCTAAAAAAAAGTCAGGGTTTTTAATCCTTTTCTTAAGCCATCAGTAACATTTTGAGGAATGAAATATTTGATTTGGTGGATTTCTTGAATCTTGTCTCCGACAGCTATTTTATTTTATCTAATTAATGAATTTTTTTATGTCATTTGATAATTGGTGGGATTAGGTTCTAAAATAAAATTTGGAAAAGAGGTACATTTATCCCCGCTACATAACCCTTACAAAAACCTTACGAAATGAAATAAATATTTCGAAGCGACATGAAAAATGGGAATACTTTAGTCTCTAGCCGTTTTCTCCTCATTTCTTTCCTTAATTAAAAGAGCTTTTCTCTTCCTGGAAAGAATTGATGTTTCTGATCGTGTTAGATTCTCCAGAGGGCAATGCAGGAAGGTGAAGTTAGGATTCTTGAATGTTTGCTCCCTGGTTGAAGGAAGATTTTAAGCTGCCTGCATTCGGCGAATAGTTATTGGTAGTAATAACTCTAGCACAGATTGATTCTTAGACTCTAGAGAAGTTCATATAAAGTAGTTAAAGATTCTAAATAGATTACATTTTGATTCTAATGTAGACAATTGCCAATAATTTTTATAATTGTTGACCTTATTTTTTAACTGGAATTATTTTTAAAATCGGTTAAAAAAAAAAAAAAAAAAAAAAAAAAATATTTCAATTACAATTATTTCTTTCTCTCTCTATATATATAGTAAACTTATTAACCTAAAATTTTATTATAAGTGTTTGTTAATTGTAAAATTATGAAACACAAAAATGTTCAAATTAATTTTTGTCTTAAGAACATATAAAAATAAAATCAGTCATTTTAAAATAATTTTTGGATTATTTAGTTTTACACAATATTTTGTTTTGAAATAAATATGCATGATACATAAACTAATAAAATTGGATAATATATTGAAAGAAGTATTCCAATTTAATCATGTAAAACTGTTTTTCTGTATTATTTATATTAGTAACATATTATTAATATTATGAAATGTACAGCATCTCAATTTTTATATCATATAGTAATCAATCTCTCTCTCTCTTATATATATATATAGACATACATAAACATTCCCAGGTAAATGCTTGCCATAATCAATTTGAACAGTTGTGACATGAGAAAAAAAAGTTCAGAAGTGTATAACTTTCATTGTAAATATTTAAATAAATCTTTTTCTTTTTAAATGATTTAAACTTGATAAAAATTATATGAAACTAAAAAGGATAATATTGTCTTAGAAAAATCACTATCATAAAAACTGTGAAACTGAGTAGGACAAATATCGTAACTAATAAGTAAGTATAAAATATTAATAAAGGGGAGAAGAGGAAATTTTTACACATTTTGAATGAAACTAAAAAAATGACACTTTTAATGAAATGTTTTTTAATAATTAATTTTTTAATTTTTTTTGAATTGGTTTTCAAAATAATAAATTTTTCTAATTGCATTTTTCTTTTTCATGTAATTTTCAAGCCAATTTTTGCACAGAAAAAATATATTTAATAAGTTTATTTAATTCCTTTTTTATTTTGTACTATAAAAAAATAAACGTGTTTTTATAAATCAGTACTTTTTCTCCTTTTCAAAAGGAAGAAACGCTTATCTATAAACAAAACATTTTGCTTTTGAACCTCTAAATTGAATTGAAGGTAATCTTGTAATCAACAGAGCCAGTACAGCGTACTTAAGCTTTCTTGCAAACACAGTCATAAGTCATGGTCTTGATTCTAGTTATTTGGCTTGCAATTTTGAGTTAATAAATATTTTTTTTAATTAAATTTAAACATGTTGAGCCTAAATGTCAAGCTTCAACTTATTTTTAGAACCAGTATATAAAACAAATAATATTCTATGAAAACAAATTTTCATTTTAAGAAATGAGAAATTGTGTGATAAAAATATCTCTTTAAAATATTAAATATTCTTAGAAGGAGCTTAATCCATTAAATCCATTTAAATTTCATGTAGTTTTAGAAAAATATAAATCTCATGTTAACGTTAATTCTATAAAAAAAATGATTTTTTGTGCTCAATAAATTAATTAAAGAAACTAAAATTAGAACTGCGAATTTTGTTTATATTGTGCTCAGAATTTATTGTCAATTAAAATTTTTAAATACTTGGTAATAGAAAATTATATTAATATTTGATTCATAGTATTTTAACATTGCATAAAAATCAAGACAGAAAACGAAATGTAAGGAATAATTGAAGCTGCTTCCAAATATTTGCATAAAAAGGAATTCTGATATAATAAAAAATGTTCATTATTTATTTTTATATAGAACTCATAAAGTATTTAAACGTTAAACACACAATATACCAATAGAAAAGTAAACGAGTTACCGTAGTTTGCCAATGTTCGAGAATTGAGTAGTTGATTTTATCTTTTTACAACTGCTTTCTAACGATATGCTTTCATATTTTAATCTACTTATTTCCTTTTAAGCATACAAATATTTTTATGACAAAAGTAATTTTGATTACCTTTTAAGCATACAAAAAAATTTACCTCGGAGATTAGTTAAATTATCTAAAATAAACATTCTATCTGTATAGGTGGATGCCCTTAAGCAGTTCCTTGAATTCCACACAAGTAAAAGAAATCGTATGAGAAGCTATATTGATTTAAAACATAAAAATTAGGAGTAAAAAACAACATTTGCAACCTTGTCTTATTTTGGAGTGTAAATAATGAAATTTATAAAGTGAATACTAATAATTTTATTAGGCAGCTGGTAACTGTATTTCTAATCTAATTTCTCTTTTCGTTTATTGCTGCAAGAACAATAACATTAAAAGTTACAAAATATAAAATGTATATGTATTCACATATCTATAATATATATATATATATATATATATATAGTGTGTGTGTGTGTTAATGTCTCATATATATCAATTATTAAGCAAATTATGGAATTTGTTAAGCTTTTTATAATTATCAATTATATTTTCAAAAATTACCCAAAATGTATTTATTTTGAAACTTTTTTTGCAGTAAATTATATGGAAAATATTCCTTGTATGTAGTATGTGTATTATTAGGTGTATATTAAAGATAAATCTTCAAACTTTAGTCTTGGAAATTTAATCTTATCATTTCTGTCTTTACAAGACTACCATCCCTTGAGCTTAGTTGTTAAGTTGTAACTTCTTATGTCTATTTTGTTAGTTAAGTTGCGTAACTATTTCATGTCAATAAAATATTCATGAGTTAATTTATTCCTACAACTGATTTTAAACCAATATTCTATTTTAGCTTTGATTAGTAACTTCGATTCTTTTTTTTTATTAATTCTACAGAAGTCATTATTTTCATTATAATATGAAATGGTAACATGGATAGAACATTAAGTGAAACTTAAATTTATTACCACTAACTAATTATATAATTTGAAATTTTTTATTCCATGAAAATTGTTTTCACTTCATTTTACTTCAGTTCAAAAATCTGTATGTGTTGTTTATTTAAAATAAGTAATTTGTTTAATGAACGTTTAAAATTACTCTGCAGAAACTTGAAACAGTTTAAATTATCAATTAAATCATTAGATAACAAAAAAATTATATATTGAGATTTAATAAAATAATTTAAAATTTTAAATACACTACTGGCCATTAAAATAGCTACACCAGGAAGAAATGCAGATTACAAAATTTTATACAAATACAAATTTTATACATTGGACAAATATATTATACAAGAAATAAAAAGTGATTAAATTTTCAAAAACTTGGCTGCATAGATCCTGAGAAATCAGTACCCAGAACAACCACGTCTGGCAGTAATAACAGCAATTATACGCCTGGGCATTGAGTCAAACAGAGATTAGATTGCATGTACATGTACAGATGCATATGCAGCTTTAACAAGATGCCACAGTTCATCAACCGTAGTGACTGGCGTTTGGTGACGAGCCAGTCGCTCGGCAACCATTGACCAGACGTTTTCTATAGGTGACAGATCTTGAGAACGTGCTGGCTAGGGCAACAGACGAACATGTTCCGTATCAAGGAAGGTCCGTACAATACCGGCAACATGCGGTCGGACATTATCCTGCTGAAACGTTGGGTTTCGCAGGGCTCGAATAAAGGGTAGAGCCACGGGTCGTAACGCACCAGAAATGTAACGTGCACTGTTCAAAGCACCATCAATGTGAATAAGAGCTGACCGAGACGTGTATCCAATGGCACCCCATACCAACACGCCAGTTGATGGGCCAGTATGACGATGACGAATGCACGCTGCCAGTGTGCGTTTACCACGATGCCGCCAAACACGGATGAGACACAGATGCTGTACACAGAACCTGGATTCATCTGAATAGATGACGTCTCGCCATTCGTGTGCCCAGGTTCGTCGTTGATCACACCATTGAAGGCGCTCTTGTCTATGAAGCAGAGTCAAGGGAAGTTGCAGCCATGGTCTCCGAGCTGAGAGTCCATGCTGCTGCAAACGTCGTCGAACTGTTCGTGCAGACACTTGTTGTCTTCCAAACGACTCTGTGTCTTGACTCACGGCTCGTGGCGTGGTTCCACGATCCATTACGGCCCTGCGGATAATATGCCTGTCTTCTCGGCTGCTAGTGATTGGTGGCCGTTGAGATCCTGCATGGCGTTCCGTATTACCGTCCTGAACTCATCGATTCCATATTCTGCTAACAGTCATTGGATCTCGACCGACGCGAGCAGCAATACTGCGATAAGATAAACCGCAATCCCGGTACGCTACAATTCGACCTTTATCAAAGTCAGAAACGTGCTGATACGCATTTCTCCTTCTTACACGAGGCATCACAACAACTTTTCACCAGGCAACAACGTTCGTATGCAATTTGTGTATAAGGAATCGGATGAACAATTTCCTCATTTAAACACAATGTAGGTTTCCCTACTTGCGCCTTTTTGTCTGAATGCGCTGAAAAGCTAATCATTTGCATATCGCAGCACCTTCTTCCTTTCGTATAAATTTCACGTCTGTAGCATGTCGCCTTAATGGTGTAGCAATTTTAATGGCCAGTAGTGTACATATCACAAGAACACACTAGTTGAACGTTTTTCATTTAAACTTAATTTGAACATTTCAGTAGTTTAAATTATATTGTCAAATTCAGATTCACACTCATATAAAGAATGATATCACAACACATTTACAGATATGAAGAAGGTACGTTAAACTTGTACATCTTTCAAGATTAATATCGATGTTAAATATATTCATAATTGATATTATTATTTGTCTGACATGATATTAAATTGATTATCTAAAATAAATATAATTGAAAAATGCCAGCAATTTTAAATTCTTAGAAAATGAACTTTACGTCTAAACATTTCATGAAGTTACTTCCACTTCGTTTTATAAAAAAATAAATAAAAATCCTTTTTTTTAAATATAATACGGATAAGTTGCATAAAGTTATTTATTTAAACTCACATTTCTTAAAGTATCTTTAATTTTAAAGTATTTCCTGTAAACTTATTTTATATAAATAATAAGATGGAGTTTAACTATTGTTTAAATTTGATTTATGTTTTAGGAGGAGTGTCAGAAAAATACGAACACTAGGTGTAGAAACAATTGGTTTCTGTTGTGATTGGTTTCAGTTGGTGATATGTGTAGGAGTATTATTTTAAACTGTTATTACATAAATAAACAGAAGTGACATTAAATCAATGAACTTTATAAATTTAAAGGTTTCTTGCAAGTCAAATCAAACATATTATTTCAATCAAATCAAACAAACTAATATTATTATAAATTATGGGAGTTCTCAATTCAACAGACATAATCATATTATTTCTTTCAACGTATAGAATAAATTAGGTATTATAAAGTAAGAAAAATTAAGCACGCTACTTGTAACAAAGAATTATGGTCATGTAGCATTAATGTATTGTGAGATGTTTACAAAAGATTAAGTTTGCTGCATTTGAATAACTTAATCATTTTTGTATAGTATACTATGCACATTTTAGTTAAATTTTTTTCTTGATTAAATTTATTATCAGAAATTTATTACCATGTTATAAAAATATACAATGCATTTGAAAAAAACTAAATGTAATGGTATTTTTAGGCACAGAGTATATCATATTAATATAACAAAACCAAAAATAAGCATCTGGTACAAACTTTGACGACACAAACTTGTTAAAATAATAAAAAAAAAATCAAAAAAAAAAAATTAAAAATGTTTTGCAATCTTCTGCTTTTGAAATATTTAATCTTTATAAAGAAAAATGATGAGCATATACAACAGTGTCTAAATAGAGACTGTGTTTTTTGTCAAAAATAATTAATTTTAAATTAAGTTTACCGTGAATATTGCAACATAATTAATTTCATTTTATTCAAAGAAAAAACAAATCAAGCGAAGTGAACGCATAAGATTTAAAATGATGGGAAGAATATCGGAAGTCTTAAATAGTAATTTTTTATTTACAGTATTAAATTATACGCGTGAATGTCAATTAAAGCTAAACTTATTCATCGTTATCAAATGGAAAAAAATATATAATTGAAATGTAAATCTTATTTGATTGCAAATATTTTGCAGATGTGTTTCAATAATTAATAAACTAAATTTTAAAACATCTGAAAAATTTATTTTCGTTATTCTATATTTTTAGACTTATGATGCAGAAACATAGTAGATTGAATCAATTCTATAATTTATTTACTGCAATATAATTTAATCTTATATTTAATAGAATAAAACATTAATGATAATTGAAGGAAGTATATGAACACAAATATACTTCCTTTAATTATCATTATGGTTTTTTTTTATCATATTTTGAATTTATTATTTTTTTGAATTTTTTATAATATTGAATTTATTACCATATTTTGAAAGCACGCATATATTGACACATTTCTCAACTGATAATGCTTACTAAGAAATAATTGTCTTTCATAAATAACATTTCTCTTCAGACTAATTTTCCATGACTAAATCTTTCATTTTGTTCTACCTATGGTCAAATGTAATTAAGGAGAGCATTTCAAACATTCAGTATAGTAAGCATAAATATTTGGCCTGCTCTGTTTAAACACATATTTTAAATATGATTTATATGAGTTGTTAACTATGAAATGAATTTAAAATGAAATACAAAGGATCACTTTAACTTATTTACTATTGCAACTTCGTTGGAACGAACCTCATTATCACCAATAATATTTAACAACATAATTAGCTGTGTTTTAGGAGTTATACTTTTAAGAAATAACATGTTAGAATTAGAAACGGGAGTACCGATATCTATCAATATTGTTGTTATTAGGTAAAAAATCTATGAAGAAATATGCATGATTCTTTTTAGTGTTATCGTTATAAATCAAAGTGTTTTCTACGTAAATTATAAAATCAATTAATATGTAGACAAAATCAATTCAGGATACATATTTTCTTAATGGCATTTATTTCTTGAGATAAATTCCTAGTTTATTTAATAAATAAGTCAAATACTGTATTCATAAATTATAAGTAATTAAGATAGAAAATTTAAATTAGAAATAATTTGTGCTCTTTTAATGCAAACCATTAAAAAAATTGAAAGAATTTTATGAAAGCGAAATAACGTGACATTAAAAGAAATTGAATATTTTCATCTAAAATACAACATAACATAATTTATTTAAATTCAAATTTCAAACTTTTTCTCATCTCTAGATAGTAATTTTTAAATTGTAGTAATGAAATTTAAATTAAGCCAAATTAGCTTATGCAATCATTTTTATTATAGCTGCAAGTAAGCAGTAAGTAGGCAAATTGTATGTCATTAAAAATTCATGAATTTGTAATTAAACAGATGAGAATTTTTCTTATTTTGTTCTTGTCTTTTATAAGCATGAATATATTATAAATGCAGTTTTGAGCGTCATTTAATCTTTATTATTAAGTTTATTACCTTGCTTTTTTCGACATTAAATGAAGATTTTGAGAGACGATATACTTAAGTGCTTTTTGTTGACATTCTTTAACGAATTTGAAGTATGCATTTTTGAATGTATATTTTTAAAATGCATGCTACTAAAATTTAAGCTTATTTATCACGAAATTCCTGTTTAGTGAAATAAATAAAAAAAAAAACTTTCAAAACTATCTTAAAAATTGCGCAAAAGTTTATATTCTGATTAGATACTCTGATTATCAAAATATAAGGAAAAATCGCAAAAATAGAGATAGCTCTCCCAAAAATAATCAAATCACAATGAAATTTGAATATGTGGGTAAGTAAAAGTAGCAAAACAATAAAACTTTTTATACAAAACAGAGGCGCTGTATTTGGGAGGATATAAAAATGAATGTCTCAGAACAAGGCGGCAATTGTCGCAGTGAGTCTGAGATTAGAAATCTGATACAACGAATTTCTAACAATGCCCTCCACGCATTATTTCAAAGAACAATTTCGGTTTCATTTGGTGAATCATCCATCAAACATCCATGAAAGAGATGCATATGGATGAGAAATGTCTGTGTTTGGGGTGGCATCTCTTGATGTGGACGCTCATACCTCCATGTTTTTCCCCGTGGAAATGTTAATGCTTATACCTACAGAGATGGAATTCAGAATGCTTATGAGAGACCCAAGCTATACGTGATTCTTTCATGCTAAATGATGATGATAAGATGCCCCATAGGGCTCTTCTCCTGGATAATTATCTTGAGCAGGAAACAATTGAACTCATGCTGTGGTCAGTTCTATTACCGGAACTTACTTAACCCAATCGAGCATGTTTGGGATGATCTAAAACGACATGTAGCTGCTGTTGATTCCCCTTCTAGGACCGTAGCCATGACTTCAGCGGCTTTGAAGAGAAATGTTTCGCATTTTCTACACATTTAATAGACCACATAATTGAGAGAATCACACATCGCATCAAGTGCTGTATTGCTTCTCGGGGATCATATTTCATATTAACGTTTCTTTCCTATACCAAACTTACGCTTCCTATTTGTTCATTTTATACATATGTTAATTTTTATAAACACCGTAATTATCTGGTAATTTCATTTTATGCAATTTTGTTCCTTCCTATGAGTTGTATACGTTTTTTTTTTTTATTTTCCACGCATAACTTTTTGCGTTATGGTCATTTTTGTGGTCTTTCCTTAATTTATGATAACCAGTGTTCTTAATTATTTAAAATTTAAGATTACTAATATATTTGAAAATAAAAAGTGAGTCAATAAAAATCAATAAAAAAAGTTTAATATGTAATCTAATATATAATAAATTAATAAAAAAAGTATAATATGTAATTATTCATATATATTAAATTATTTACATATTTTTCTCATTGCCAGGATACTATAACCACTATACTGTAGACTGCTTAATGACCAAAATCTGTTGTAAGATATTTTAATAAACACCTCGTTATTGCTTTCTCGAAGTAAATTTTCATGAATATTGGCTTATTCCTGTGTCGTAAGCTAGGAAACCCAGAAATTTGATGAACATTCATCACGATAGACAGAAATAAATAAAATAGAAACTCAACATCTGGTATCCGCCATTTAACAGTGGATGCAATTGAACATGGGATCTTTTGCTCTGTAGAGTAGAGTTCCGCCAATAGTCTACAATGATTTCTGAGTCCACATACTTGGGTGTTTTATCCTTCAGCAGTAGAAGATTTGGTTTTTCTCTCAACATTCATTTTTGGAATTGGGGGCTCATTAGATTCGGACCTGAAATATAAAGTGCATTCCAAATCACTACAAACATCCATGCTGAAGGTGGGGTTTGAAGCACGAACTGTTGAATCGATGGAAATGACACTAACCATTTGGCTGCTAGCCCTACTAGGCAGTACGAGGAGCAGAATTAAATGCCAATTTACATAGTAGTGCATTTAAAACAAGATCATCAGTGACTCGAAAAATAAAGTTGATAAGTACTTGTAATATATTATAAAACTTGTAATATATATATATATATATATATATATGTTAAAACTTAGCATATATATATGTAATTTTAATAATTCCTATGAAATGAATTGAACAGTAAGCTTCATCAGAAATTTGCAGATACTAAGTGCTATATAGGAAAAAAAAGCTCACAGGGTGCAATGATGAAATATTTTTAAGAGTCAGTTTCAAATCACTGAGGAAGTTTCTATTTATCTGTCATTAAAATCAAATCTCTTTAAAGTTAGATTTAATTTTTTACATTTGGATTTCAATGAATGTCTATCATGTCATATTCTTCAGAATAAGCGGAAGCACTATAGACGCCTGTATGAGCGAATTCTAATGGAGGATATCTTTACCTGCACATGGCAGTGTTATCCTTTATCAACATTACAATGAACTTAAAAATGTTGTTTTGTTCACAATGTTTAGGGTTGTGTCTTATCCCACTGATGGTATGCTTTATGTTAACTCTAATAACTGCATATCCCTGATGTTTACATTTTCCAAAATAATTTTTGGAAAAAATAATTGTAATTTAATTAATATTTGGTTTTTACTAAAAGTTTTAATAAAGTGTTATTTTCTCATAAAATATAGAATTGCAATGTAAAATCATGAAATGCTTCTGTTGAAATTTTATTTTTGACATTTACTCAGAACTAACAGAGCTATAAACATTAAACAAGCAGAATGTTAAAAATTACAAATTATTTACGTTTTCTCGCAATAATAACAAATAAAAAATTCGCTTTAATATTTATTTTATTCAAATAAATATTGGTAAATAATTGGTGATAAATCAATGCATATCGTTACGAAAAATGTAAATCGTGCATTGCTTATATTTCAACTTAATTATTTTTTAGTGCATGATTATCATTTAATTTGTAAAAGTATTGTCTAAGCAAAGCTTATTATGTGAAAGAAATGATTTTAAGTGCAGATAAATAAGTCTGTGTAACTTAAAACAGCTTGGTGATAGTTTTATAAAAAATATAAGTCATATTTTCGTTTTAAGTTTTGAGTCATATTAAGTTTTGAGCTGATAGGGCCAATAGGAACGGAGTATCCATAGACTTTTATTGGAATGTTCTGGAAACTTACAGCTCCTTTTTCGAGGAGTTATAGTTAATATAGTTTATAGCTTTAGTTTATAGTTATGAGTTATAGTTTATAGTTAAATATTATTATGATTATAGAGTTATATATAATTATAGTTATAGAATTATAGTTATAGAGTAATAGAGTTATTATAAATTATAGAGTTAAGTTTATAGTTAAATATAAGCCTCAGTTAATCAGTGATTTAATTGAAAGTGAAGCTAGGTGCCTGGAGTTATCTGCTCTGAATATTACTATATTAATTTTTTCATGATAGAAACTACACATAGGACTCTTTCTTCTTCTTCAGAAATGCTACAGACTGTTAAAGGTTCCTTTAGCCTGCACAAATGAAGTGATTGTAGTCATTATAACTGAGAGAATAAAGTGTTTGTTTAGAAGAAAATTAATCTTTTTAATTAATTTTTTAATTGCCACGAAAAAAAAATGTACAACATTCTTGAAAAAGTTATAAAGATGTAAAACTATTGGAATAATATGGTTCACTAATAACTTCCTTAGTGTAAAGGTTATTTAAATATTTAATAATTTATGATAATGTTTTATCATCATCCAGGATCCTAATGTAAATAAGAATCAATTGATGAAGTGAGTTAGTTTTTAAACTCAATACAAGTTCAAAAAGTTTTAAACTAAACAATAGTATAAAGAAATATTAAACAAAAATTATGATAAATATAGATTTTAAGGATAAACTGAATTCATTTGTGCATTAAAAAGAAATGATTGTTGTGTTTATTTCATCTCATTAATTGTGTTTACATGAACAGAAAATTAATAAGGATCATTGCTTAGCTATAATATTTAGCTTTTGCATATGCTTTAGTTAGTATGCTTTAAAGATGCTTACTAGTTATTCAGTAAAAATATTATATAACTTTAAAGTCAAGGTACCAGTAACAGTTTGCATGACTGATTGTTTTCTGCATTTTTGTGCTAATTTATTTTCTATTCTATTGACAAGGTTTTGCATGAATTCTTCGTTACTGAATAAGTACTAGTATCTGAATGATGATATGTTATAATTATCAATGAGATGCAATGTTATGTTAATGACAAAGTATTTGTTACTTGAACATCAAATGTCAATTGTTCATTTATCATATTTTTAGGATCCCTGTTAGAAAGAAATAGTGGTAATTTATGTCATATAATTTTATAAGCCAGCAATACTTTCAGGTGTATGTATTTCATCAGATGTTTTAATTCTTCAATTCCCCTTAATTATAGAAGTTTCTATAATAAGAATGATATTGGATAAATTTCTTGTAGATTTTTACATGTTGTGATTCTTACATGTATTTTTTCATCATCCGATTACATTCTGGATGACCAACGATTTGCTTGCTCTTTAGAAAGATTCGAAAAGAGCACATTTTGATGTTTAGAAATTTTCTTCTCAAGAATGAGTATTTGCGTTTTTAAACCATAAATTGATATCTATTTTAAGCAATGATTCTTAATGATTACAAACAGAAACTCATAAGAACTGTGCCTGTAATATACTGTCTAAAGTATAACAATAGAAATGTTTCGGTTGGTTTAACATTTGAGCAGATGATTTCGAATAACCGATGATTTTATATAAAGTATCATGAATTCTTAAAGATAAAATTATTTTTAAAATGGTGTTTCGATGAGATACATTTCAATTTAATCATAAAAATGTATAAATATGTCATTGCATTCTATTTGATTGTACAACATTCAATTATATTTAGAGTACAGAAGTTTTAAATTCTTAATTTAAAATTTTAAATATCAATAGTAACTTTAAATATTAAAATTAGCAAGTCAATTTTTATGGATTTCCATTATTAAATAATTTATGGATGAAAAGGGGGGGGGGGGACATGTTAAACGACTTGTTACAAGGAATTTAAGCAACATACTAAAATTAAGTGAAAATTATTCATACATAATTTTTATATTTTAAATAAAATAAACATTCTGTTAGAAATTATGGTTTTTTCAAGATATCATGGATTATTCTATTATAAGCTAAGAGTAGTATAGACGCTTGTACATGAATGTATAATGTATTTATTTTCAAATGAAAATTATTTCTAAATCTCAAACCAAGTTATTCCAATTTATTTATAAAAAATGAGGGAAAAACATATATCATACTGTTTTTTTTTGTTAAATTCTTATAAAAATACTTCATTTTAACTTCATACACTCAAATTAAAAAGTAAGAATTTGTGACTTTTTTTATACCTTTATTCATTGTAACTTTAATATTTTTTATTGACTTACTACATAAGTAGCTAGATTTACTCATTTTTAAAAAATAAACATTTTTGATTTTACTATATTAGAAAATAATGTAATTTTTCAGAAAATCAATATAAGAGTTATGAAGAGAATCAAAATAAAAATTATAAATCTCTTCTTCAAGGCAAATGCAAATATGAGGTAATGCGTTGTTTTAAAATCTATAAAATATAATTAATCATAAATCTGCTTAAAGTTTATAACTTATTTACTGATATTTCCGAAATATATTACAAAATTTGACACTTGTATAATTTATTCAACTGATCATCTCTATACCATTCAATATTTAGTCATTACCTTAAACTTAAACTCTAATGATGTAATATATCATACTATATATATATATATATATATATATATATATATATATATAGTAAAGAAATCTGTATCTTCATGAATATTGGAATTATTCAAAACTTGGATGGATATAACATAAGTAGTTCTGTTTACTTCACATTACACAATACGGAGTCTTATTTATATTGTTAAAGTTATTTCTTTATACTTTTAAGAAATTATTTAAGAAGTTTATTCCCATTAATATGGTTTTAGAATGGAATTATGAACCTCATTCTATCAATATCTGAGATTTCTCTTTATTGAGCATTATATTTTTATTAAGGATTTTTATTCATCATATCTTTCTTAATTTAATAAAAATAGAGATAATTTCAAAAATATCAATGTGTCAATTCTATTTCTCAAAGTTTTTATTAAAACATTTTTAAACAGTAGTAAAGTGGACATTTTTGAGAGTAATTACAATTTTTTTCATGACTATATTCATGTAAAAAACTTTCCTTTTTTGATTTTTAAAAACACTGTCAATGAAATGATTAATTGCTGTGCTAGTGTTATATTACTTTATAATCCTCCAAACCAATAACTAGATTGACTCAAATGCAATGAATGATACATGAATGAATGATACTAAACTGAAAAAATACTAAACAGCTTTCTTTCTTGGTAATGTGCTTGATGACTATACATCGTGATTCTAAATTGTTTTTACAAACTACAAAGGGTGATAGTACTGATTCAGACGAGCAATATTTACCATAGAACACAGGGTTGCATTCCATTCTGAGGGACAAAAAAGAACAAAGAACCTCTTTGATCGATGAAGATTAAGCACATCAACCAAGAACAAAGAATCTCGAGGTTCGAGGTGGATTAAGTGTGTCTCTGCCACTGCTTACCAGATCCCAACCTACTGAACGTTTTCTTCGGAGGATATATGAAATATTTACTGTTCGAGACACCTGTGGATTGAATTGAAGATTTCGTGGCAAGAATCATTGTAGCAAACAAAATTGACACGAGACCAGAAATCTTTGAGTGTGTGCGTATTTTGTTCTTTCACTGGTATCAACAGTGTTCATTCACTTTCCCAACTTTTGTAATTCATACTGGAATATTCTTCTTTTCTGCCTCTCAGAGTGGAATACCACCCTATATTCATATGCAATAATTGCTCTTATGGATGGGTACTATCACACCTCATGATATGTATGAATAATTTAGAATCACTCTGTATAGACATTATAAATTTTTGGAATTTGAATAATATTTCATGAATTTAACAATTGTGAATAGTTGTGTAACAGTAAATATTTCTGTGAGCTCTACAGGTAATATTTAACAAAATAAATGAATAAAAATTAAATGAGAAGAAGATTACTCGAGGTAGATTTTTCGACTAATTTTAACTAGTCATACATTTATGCTTTATTTCACATTTCTAGTTTTTCTAAAAATCAAATGATCAAAATAAGAGTAATAAGCAGAGGTGTTATCAACGCATGGAATAATTCAATTCCAAAATATCTTTCTAAGCTTAAAGAAGATAATTTATCAAAAATAAAGTGAAATGAAAAAAAAAGTGAATGTTTTCTTTGTGATTAAAGTTTTATGCGATGCAGGCATATTTTTTTTCTTTCTTTTTTTATTAAACTATTTGATTTATTTGTTGCGAAATTAAATTAAGATTAACTTTAGTTTTTTTTTTTTTTTTTTTTTCATGAATACTTAAATGAAATTAAAAATATTAGTTGTTTCACAGTGAATCACTTTCTTAAAATACAACATTTTAACTTTATATGCGAATCTTGAAATATTGACATAAATTATGGGTTTGTTTTCTATTAAAAGCACAACATACATTTCATATAATAAAACTGCCCAATCCGTTTTTGAAGGAATCCGTGTGAGAGATTAAAAACCTTCCTATAAGAAATATTATAAATATGCATGGATAACAATTATTATTATTCTTTACAGACAAGAAAAATGTGGTTCTCATATAAAAAAACAAAGGTAGAAAAACAGAGATCGAGTATTATGTAAAATATATATTAAAATATTTCTTATTAAATTAGCTTTTAATATTAAATACTTTAAAATAAATGTATTAGTACACTACTGGCCATTAAAATTGCTACACCAAGGAGGCGACATGCTACAAACGTGAAATTTATACGAAAGGAAGAAGGTGATGTGATACACGAGTGATTAGCTTTTCAGCACATTCAGACAAAGCAGGCGACAGTAGCAACACCTACATTGTGTTTAATGAGGAAATTGTTCAGCCGGTTCCTCATACACAAATTTCATTTGAACGTTGTTGCCTGGTGAAACGTTGTTGTGACCCTTCGTGTAAGAAGGAGAAATGCGTACCAGCACGTTTCTGCCTTTGATAAAGGTTGAATTGTAGCGTACCGGGATTGCGGTTTATCTTATCGCAGTATTGCTGCTCGCGTCGGTCGAGATCCAATGACTGTTAGCAGAATATGGAATCGATGGGTTCAGGACGGTAATACGGAACGCCATGGGGGATCTCAATGGCCACCTATCACTAGCAGCCGAGAAGACAGGCATATTATCCGCATGGCCGTAATGGACCGTGCAACCACGTCACGAGCCGTGAGTCAAGAAACGGGGTCATTTGGAAGACAACAAGTTTCTGCACGAACAGTTCGACGACGTTTGCAACAGCATGGATTCTCAGCTCGGAGACCATGGCTGCAACTTCTTTTGACGCTGCGTCACAGACAAGAGCACCTTCAATGGTGAGATCAACGACAAACCTGGGCGCATGAATGGAAAGACGTCATCTTTTCAGATGAATGCAAGTTCTGTGAACTGCATCATGATGGTCGCATCCGTGCTTGGCGGCATCGTGGTGAACGCACACTGGCAGCGTGCATTCGTCATCGTAATAATGGCCAATCAGCTGGCGTGATGGTATGGGGTGCCATTGGATACACGTCTCGGACACCTCATGTTCGCATTGACGGTGCTTTGAACAGTGCACGTTACATTTCTGGTGTGTTATGACCCATGGGTCTACCCTTTATTCGAGCCCTGTGAAACCCTACATTTCAGCAGGATAATGCCCGACCGCATGTTTCCGGTATTGTACGGACCTTCCTTGATACGGAACATGTCCGGCTGTTGTCCTGGCCAGCACGTTCTCCAGACCTTTCACCAATAGAAAACGTCTGGTCAATAGTTGCCGAGCGACTGGCTCGTCACCAAACGCCAGTCACTACGGTTGATGAACTGTGGCATCGTGTTGAAGCTGCATATGCATCTGTACCTGTACATGCAATCCAATCTCTGTTTGACTCAATTCCCAGGCGTATAACTGCTGTTATTACTGCCAGACGTGGTTGTTCTGGGTACTGGTTTCTCAGGATCTATCTAGCCAAATGTTTTGAAAATTTAATCACTTGTTATTTCTAGTATAATATATTTGTGTAATAAATATCAATTTGTTATCTGCATTTCTTCCTGGTGTAACAATTTTAATGGCCAGTAGTGCATTTTATACTTTGGATATACAATTATAGTATTTTATGATCGAAATATATGCAACTTATACAACTATAGATACAAATTAAATGTCTTTTTAATAATAGTTAATAAATGTAAAATAATGTCTGAAAATATTAACAATATCTGTAATTACAGTTGCTTGAAAAATAATAATTCGATTTGAAATATACTCTATGTGAATATAATATAAAAAAAATATTTTAATTTTATAATTATATAATTGTAGATTAATTGATAATAACCGTGCAAATATAATAATTCCAATAATTTTTAAAAATAACATTGTAATTTAACTTTCATTTCATTAAATATTCAATTTCTCGTTCAAACGTTTTTCGTTTTCTTAAGAATTATGACAGAATTTTCTAGTGACTAAGTTGATGAGCTGATCTAAATAAAAAAAAATCTGCATTGTTATAGCATGATGCAAATGACGGCTTTAAATCCACAACTTCCCCATCTCTTCCCTCCCCCCTAACTCTTCACTTAGCTATAGAATATAAAAATTAATCATGTACTTGAATTATTACAAACAATACCCACTTGACTAAGATCGAGAACTGAGTCTCTCTTAAATAGAATACGAAATCTAGGACCTCAAGTTTAGGTATTGTTCTTGGAAAATCACATGATCAGCTTAAACGAGTTCTTAAAGAGAGAAAACACATTTAATTAGGTGGAAGTCGAGGAATATCATTCATTACCTAAATATGCTTATTCTTCTTAAGTTACTAGAAGAGCGATATCAACATTCTTCTGTCCTAGTTCATCAGGTTTTCACCACAAGGAAGTGTTAAAGAAAATTTTCAAGATTCATTTGCCCAAATGATCCTGACGAATGGAACTTGATAAAAAAGGAAGTGTAATTAACAAGAGAGACAATACTAAACATTGTTGAAGACAAATGCACAGAGAAATTGAAATAATATGCTTATATTTTCAAAACCGATTAGTGTTATTATAAGTTATTTGTAAAAAGCAATAAGGCTTTCAAATTAATTAATCTAATTAATAATTCTTTAATTATTTTCTAGCGGTGATTTAAACAAAGGTGATATAATTATATCAACAACGGGTAAAAGAAAAAGGCAATATTAATTCTCAAAAGAAGGGTATGAATAAATGTTGATTGAGATAAATTACAGAATATATCATTGTAGAATAATTATCCACTTCCTGCTATGCTATGCTAATTTTACAGATTAATTAGTTCCTTCCCAAAATTTTTAAAAATGTACACTATGGATTTCAGTATCAAAATTAAAAAAAATAAATAAAGCTTTGCCAACATTTTCCTTTAGGATTATAAAAATATTGATTTTCTTTGAAATGTACGTGGTCTGAAGGATTAAATATATGAGTGTTATGAAATAATAAAGCATATTTACTTCTCATTGAAATTAACTTACAGGAAAATAAATATAATATGTTTTTAATATTAGAACCTAAATAAATATAACAACAAATATTTGTATTGAAATTAATTTTGCATTTACCACACACTACAGTTACACGCACCCTCCATATATATATATATATATATATATATATATATATATTGTATCATCATTTCTATTGAAATATTAAGAGATGGAATTACTTTATTTAAAAGTAATAATAAAAATTAAATCAACAATTTATAATTAAAAAGATTTGAAAATGCTAAGATATTTAAGTACACATTTAACTACAATTTTATAGGATATGAAATTCTTATTAAAAATAAAATTGGTCTTTGTGTCAGAGATAACTGTGTTTAAATGTATGTTACACTGTTATTTTATTGCCATTTTAATTACTTTATTCAGCATATAAATGCCCCTAAGGGGCAAAATTTGTATTGCGTTAAGAAAAGAATAAGAAGAGTTTATTCTTTCTATGAACCGATAAGGTAATTATTTTTCACTTCAAATAGCTGTTTTCCTTTGCAACATTTAATAACGTAGAGTACAAAAATTTTTTTTTTATGTTGACTTATAGATGTGTATACTTAAATGGTCTTCTTTATGCTGAATTTTTACACTTAATAGTGCAATAATTATTCCTAACTAATATATCGAATAGAAAATAGTGATTATATTTAATTGGCATGCTGTTTGCTTGAAGATAAAATCAGTGAATTTATAAATAAGGGATAAAACCATGGAGGCTCTATGTTTTTGCCGATGTTTTATCATCCTTTGAGAGTGGATCAAGAGTAAAAAAAGCTTGTATGTGAAAAAATGATATGGATTAAAGGAACTCTAATAATATGTATATTGCTGCTCATAGCTCAAGCATCATATGAATTAATTTGAGAAGTAAAACACAAATCCAGTACAGCAATATCGATTCTAAATTAAAATCTAATCCTTAAATAAATTATAATACATCAGATATTTTTCTGTGCAGTAAAAATTGTGAGTGAATGTAAATGCTAAATAGTGAAAGAATGATGACTTATAGTTGGAAAATTTAAAAACTTAAGTTTAATGCAGAAAATTTCAAAAAACTTTTAAAATACAAAAAATATTGAAAAGATTTTTATGAGTAAATAATAATTAAGTGTTCAGGGTAATAAGAATTTCTACTTTCAATTTCCTAAATAATGAGTATTATTTTGAGTTTGGGTGTAGTAACCTTTTGAGAGATAACATTTATTAAATTAATTTTAAAAAATAATATAATTAACATGTATCATAGAGTCATAGTTTTGCATTTTTGCTGTAGAGTCTAGAAAAGGATAGAAAAAATAAAACTTATTTTTTAAGAAACAACTAAATTAATTTGCGTAAAAAAATAATTAATAAATGCAAAAAAAAAAAATCAAGTAAAAAATGTAAAAATGTTGATAACAATACCATTTAATCTATATTTCATTAGCTTTATGTTTGATGTAAATTTAAAACGCAAATTATAGTTCAATTATTTTTCATTAATTACGTCATATTTAATTTATATATTTATAACTACATTTGGTATAAATTTGCAATCGAAATTTATTTCCCAAAATTTCCTTTGAAGATTCAAAGAATTAAATGGATTATTTATTTCTTATGCATTCCACATTTTTTTAATTTAATCTCTTAAACTACCGATAATTTTTGTTATGCATGTTGGTATATACCTTTGAAAGTAAAGAATTTTATTCAAAAATTAAAAACTCATGTCTTATAAAACATAATATAATATAGTTTTTTCATACTGACAAACTCAGTCAAGTTTGTAAGAAGTTCTTTAATTACATTTTATTTCTATCATATTTTCATTTTACTTCACTGTATGAAATAAATTATTACATTGTAAAAAAGTAACATTTTGTTTTGAAAAGTATAATCTTTGTAATTCCTTTTTTGAGACATGAAAATTAAATGTACAATTTTATTCTCTTCAAGTTTTATATTGATAAGAAAAACGTAATTTTCCCATCTATATGTTGGCTTCCCAAACTTTCAGTATTCATTCTGTTTTTCTTCTCAAAATAAAGTTTGAAATTGAACTTCAATAGTGTAAGATATATTTGATATAGGTTTTAAAATTGGTCGGAATATAAAATAGATTTGAATTTTAAAAAATAATTTAAAATGTTCTCTATATATTTCTGCAACTCTATTAATTAAAAACGGGAAACAAAGTAAATTTATAAAAAATAAAATCTTTTAATCATAATTTAATTTATGTGCTTTTAACTTGTAACACATTTAATTACAATTTTTTTATTTTATCCTGAATTTGAATACATTTATTACAAGGTATTTTGAGATTGATTTAAATTATATATGATGTCTTAAGAATTTTAAAAAATGAGTAAACTTTTTTCCCAAACACATAATTTTTTATTTATTCTATAAATACATTCTCTAGTTTTAGTTGACAACTTTTATTAGATAGATATTTGATTTTCACAAAACAGGAAAATATTTTGAAATAGTAAATGAAAAAACTTGTGCACATTTACAAACTTTGATAGAAACTAATATGTTTGGGAATAATAAAATCTTCAATAAAAACGTAGTCAGAAAATTTGCAAAAGCTAATAGATTCTTTTAAATTCGTAATCAAAACTAGTAAAGAGTTAATAATAATTTTTTAAAAGATACATGCATTTAAAAAATGAACAGCAATTGTAATTGTTGGAATTAGTATGGCTTACTCTATATAATTATTTCAATAAGAAATACAATCATTATACTTAAAAAAATAATAATTTTTAAAGCAAAAAAAAAATAATAATATTTGAAAATATATTTCAAAGATAGATTAAAATGATTAACATATATTTAATTTTAACCTTTTTAAATTCAGAATATATATATTTTTATTATATTTTCATGGGGGTATAAAAGTCAAGAAGCATGATAAAATGATTAGTAAAACGCAATGTTAGTGAGAGCGTAGAATGTAAGAATAAATATATATTTTTACATTTTTATTAGTTTTTTAGCATTAAATTTCACAATTTTAATTTATACTATAGAACTTACATAATATTTGTTAATCTTATCAATTGAATAGTTCAAAGCTAAAATATGTTTGAGTAATTCTCAGAGATATTACATTTTAATTTATATTATTTTAGTGGTCACTATTTTAAATTATTTTTATACCTTTTTTAATATTCAATAAAAGAAATCATAAATCTTTAATCAAATAATGTGGATATGTGTTAATTACAAAATTATATATTACTAGTGGTCATTAAAATTGCTACACCAAAAAGGCGACATGCTACAGATGTGAAATTTATTAAAAAGGAAGAAGGTGCTGTGATATGCAAATGATGAGCTTTTCAGTGCATTTAGACAAAGCAGACGCCAGTAACGACATCTACATTGTGTTTAAATGAGGAAATTGCTCAGCCGGTTCCTCATACACAAATTGCATTTGAACGTTGTTGCCAGGGGAAAAGTTGTTTTGCCTCTTGTAAGAAGGAGAAATGCATACCAGTACGTTTCCGACTTTGATAAAAGTTGAATTGTAACGTACCGGGATTGCGGTTTATCTTATCGCAGTATTGCTGCTCGCGTCGGTCGAGATCCAATGACTGTTAGCAGAATATGGAATCGATGGGTTCAGGACGGTAATACGGAACGCCATGGGGGATCTCAACGGCCACATATCACTAGCAGCCGAGAAGACAGGTATATTATCCACATAACCGTAATGGATCGTGCAACCACGTCACGAGCCGTGAGTCAAGAAACGGGGTCGTTTGGAAGACAACAAGTGTCTGCACGAACAGTTCGACGACGTTCTTTCATCAATAGAAAACGTCTGGTCAATTGTTGCCGAGCGACTGGCTCGTTACCAAACGCCAGTCACTACAGTTGATGAACTGTGGCATCGTGTTGAAGTTGCATGGTCTTCTGTACCTGTACATGCAATCCAATCTCTGTTTGACTCAATGCCCAGGCGTATAACTGCTGTTATTACTGCCAGAAGTGGTTGTTAATGGTACTTATTTCTCAGGATCTATCCTGCCAAATTTTTTGAAAATTTAATCACTTGTTATTTCAAGTATAATATATTTGTATAATAAATATCATTTTGTAATATAATTTTCTTCCTGGTGTAGCAATTTTAATGACCAGTATTGTAGTTTTAGAGCGTTTCATTAGTGCGTCATTAATGACCCTTTAGCACGTTTCTCACATGAACATTTGATAATTAAACACGTTCACTTTACATAAAAAAACATCAATTATCTTTGCATGATAACACAAAGAATATATTTGAAGGTTATAGTTAAGAATCTAAAAGCAAAAATTAGCAAAATTTAAAACAATTAAACAATATGTAAAATACAGCTTCACACTGTCTACAATACGTATTTGGACACCTATGCAAATGACGATATCAGAGATCCTGAGGTACGTCACGGCCTCTGAAAGTATATATCGTATTAGAAACAGCATGGACTTTAATAGCATGCAAGATGCCTCGCGATTCGGAGCATTTTAAAAATTTCCATTTTATTAACTAACAATAACACAGCATTTTAAGAGTAGACGGAAATACAACTGTTACTTTAATCCTTTTTCTCAGATTACGGTTATAAATATTTCCTAATTTAAGATACAGCATAATAAATACAATCATTGACTGGGAATTAAAACAAACAGTCCAGTTTCTAACATTAGTTAAACAAACAAGCGAAAAAAAAACAACAGTTAGGTAAATATTATGATGAAATATCAGTAAATTAATTTGAAAATACGGTTAATAGCTTTTGAATTCGCTAATTAAAATGATTTTTCTGTGATATAAATACACTTATTCTGTGATACAAATGTCTTTTTAATTATTTGAACGTACCAATTTTCTCTAGTTTTCATTTTATAATATTCATATTCACAATACTTTTTATTAATACTTAAATTATCAAATTTGTTTCTGTTTACATGTTGCATAAAATACTTGAAAGTTTATTCTAATATATAAGAAAGTTACAGCCAAAATATTTTGTATTTTAAAATATCAAAATAAATTGAATTATGTACTTAAAATATTTATTTTGAATATGAAATTTTAATTTACATTTGGAGCATAATCCAAATAGTGAAATGTTGATAATATTTCTTTCAACAAAATAATTTATAGTGTTTATATTTTAGAAATCAGTCTTGCCATGAATATCTGCTCTCCAAAAATATAAAAGACATTTAAAAATTTTAAGAGGAAATATATTTGATATTCAAAAAACATGGAATTTTCGACTTTATACGCAGGGGAATTTACCCGCAGTGTTTGAAAAATCATGAGTAAACAAGTACATTGTCGTACTTGTTTATGAAAAGCATGGAAACATACTTAATATTTACTTATGTGCTTGGATTCCAGTTGAGATTAGTGTACTGAAATTTTACATTTGATTTAATTTAAATTGATATGCTTGTATTTATTAAAAAAATTTATTTACAAATAAAATTAAAATGATTGCGTTTAATTCTGAGTACTTAAATCATACAAATTTTAAAATAACCATATGTATCTATTTTAAAAAAAAAAAAAGATGATTAAAGTAAATCAAAATATGAATAAAATTTTAAAGTGTTCTCTGAATTAAAAATGAAGTCACTTGTCTGAGACAAAACGAGGTAAAATGAATGCACATAGTGTATTCTTCCTCTGTTTAATTTTTGTTACTTTCTAGATGGTTTATAAAGTTTTTCTGACTTTGATGGGTGAATTATATATTTCTCTTCAAAGTCAATATAAATTTTAATCTTCGCTATTAGAACCATTGTTTATAAATTTGAAACAATTTAAATCTCGTTATCTCAATTAAATTACATTTATTTAAATTGATTACAATATTACATAAGGTATGAATTGGACTGAAAAGGAAAAAAGTGTTTTACAATCTGAAAATGAATAATAATATATTTGGTTTGGTCTTTATTTTTATCCATCTTAATCAAAATGATTTCCTTTATTTATATTTCTCTATGCAGGTTTGTGATTATCGGGAGTATAGAGTGCACATTAATGAGTGCATTGCACATTTTGCTAGTGAATATTCCGTGACCGAATAATTCAAAAATGATAAATCTGAAAATTTAAGCGTTGAATTTAAAACGCTTATGAAGAAATAAATGTTTTGTATTATGAATGATGAGGAAGAACTATATTATAAAATGCAAGTATATTAAATTGTTTTTTTTTTTATTTTTACAAAGTTCCAGAATCACGAGTACAGCTACCTAATATACCCAACTACTAAGTAAAGATTCGCAACATGACCTGATAGGTTAAAAAAATGTCTGAAAGTATTTTGGTGATAATCTATTTCCCGTATTGTGCAAGAAATCTACTGTTCTATGGGAGAGGGGAATTTAATTAGGCTTTTATGGTAAACTAAATATAAATTTATTGATTTCTTATAGAATATAAATTTTTGATTATTATATCACATGCAACTTCATTTTCATACAAGTAATCAATTCAAATTATTCTAGCTTCAGTTGTGTTGTAACAAATACGCATATGTTCGTTATTTTTAGAGTTATGAAAAAAGTAAATAAATATTTAGCTTTTATAATTCTGATTAACTAAATCTTGAACTTCCTTATATTTTTGCGCTTTTTAGTATTCATTTTCTGTTCAAAAAACTAAAATTAAAAAGAAAAAAAAAATTATTTGACCCAACTTTTATTTAAAAACATTAAAACCTGTTGAAATTCATAAAATTATCTCGAATGAATAAAATAGGAAATATTATGTATGTTATGAATAAAATATGAATGAATATTTTGTATTCATAATGAAAATTAAAAAAATGGTCATATACATTTGTTTCATTTTCTTCTATAAAACTAAGATTCAGGTACATTTATTTTAGACTTCCCTCCCTAGAAAATATTAAGCTCTAAGCCATGTTTTGACAATTCTAGTTGGGCCATTTGAAAGAGGGTGGAACCTGTCTAGATTATATACAATGTGGCGCTTAAGATTTTTGCCCAGTTAGAAAATTAAATTAAGACATCTGAACCTCGGTATCCATTAATCTCTGAATTACCTGAGTGTATTCAAACAATGACACCTTCACCCCTATGCCTCATTGTTAGGATAAGCTATTGCTATCAAAACAAATATCGTTTGCACAATGAATCATAAAACTTCCCCCCACTATACATATATTTATTTTCATTACACTAAAAGGCTTCCTATTTCTAATAAATTGTTGAACTACACACAAAGACTATAAAATTTTCTATTAATACAAAATTTTTATTTAACATATATTTATATCAATTATTTCCGCAAAATTACTTAAAGGCTTTTCAAAAAATTTGTGTACTTTTTATATACTTCTGAAAATCAAAATACCTAAGTATAGTTACTTTACTTTTTGAATAATATTTTGTGAGAATTATCTGGTTATTCTCATAAAGTAATATTAAATCCGTCATAATGGTTAAGAGTTATTCATTTGAGATTAGGTTATTAAAAAAAATAATGAAAAAATTTTATATACAACCGAAATAAATAATTATTCTGGTTGTATCGAAAAGGTTTTCCTGATTTGTACTTAAAAGTTTGTACCAAGCGTTTACAAGTGCTGAAATATTTATATTCGATTATAATTTACATATTTAATTTCGTAAAGTATACAAATTTTAAGAATATGTAAGCATTATATCCTAAGTGTTTATAAATTTTAAACACTACTTTTGCTTTTCATAACTGCAGATCTGTTATCAAGAGTTTGATAAGAAATCCTACACTATTTGATTTTATGCAGCTTATATGTAAGTATGTTAAAAATCACTTTCACTATTCTATGGTAAAAATTCTAATATTGAGAAAAAAAGTTGTATGATTCATCATATATGACTGATTACTTGGCAATCAACAATTAATTTGCATACACTATTCCTTTAATATCAATTTCAAGAAACAAATAATATGCAATTAAGTTGTGAGATTGATTGCAATTGGTGAATATACAAGAATTCCAATTTGAGCAATACACTTTAGAAATACAGCAGAAAAAAAAAAAAAAGCTTTTCTTTTTTACTCACATTGCTATTCTGAATTTGGGATTTTAAATTAATATTGCTTGGGTATCGAAAGGGTTGAAATTAATAGCTTTTTTTAAAAATTAATATTTCTTATCTCTAGAATCTAGCTGAATAATTAGTGCTCTGTAGATTTTAGTTCACTATCTAGTGTGTTTGACTCTCATTTCAGTTGTCTTTGTTTCTGACACCACCACCATTTTAATATCCACTAAGCAAATTGGCTCTCGGAAGGCTGTCATTTACATGTCGTAAGGGAGGAAATCCAGAAAACTTTTAATCCCCTACATTCTGAAGACGTCATGCAAAAGACTCAACATACTACTCCTGTTTTCCAATGATGGCTGAGGTCATACCCATGATCTGATGCTCGAATCTTCCCAATCAATACACCACGTTGGGCTTTGACTGTCTTAATTTGCAGTTCTTTGGAATTCATCCAATTACAGCAAACAATAGCGAACTGAATACAATTATATTATCTTTATTAGTTCCCGCAGATAAAGCAAACCAAGCAATATGATTATCTAACTCATAGTAATTAAGTCTCCGTTAAATATAAAGTGCACAGCTTTTTTGGAAAAATGAATAAAGCCGTAATAGCATATTATTTGATTATGAAAATATTGCAAGTTTTTTGTTTTAGAGCATGTGTTACCCAGCATTTATAATGAAAAATAACCCAACAAATTTTCAAAATTTTTTATATCATAAAGATTTTTGTCTCATAAAGTATGTTGTTATGTGGGTCAAAATGCCATATGAAACTTATCCCTGTTAAAACTTCATTTTTGGTTTAGTTTTATATAAAATTTTCAATTAAGTGTTTGATGCGCTAAGTTAAAAAGATAAAAGTTTTTGTAGTATAGTAAAATAAAAGATTTATAGAAAATTTTATTAAATAAAGCAATTTTATTTTACTATGACTTAAGATATTTAAGCTGTTTTTTAATGTTAGATTACTCACGTATTTAATGTTAGAGAAAGGTTAAAATATCTTAGATGAGAGAATATTCTCTGATTGAATCGCAAAGTTTTATGGTTCAGAAACACATTTCATTGCTCTTGTTTTACTCCAAGAGCTGAAGAATCCATAAAATCTTTACGCAAAAGACACAGAAGACAAACACATCACACATGTATTTGGTAAAGCAATAATATTTTTTTATTGAGAGGGAGCTTCAGTTTTAAATTTAACGATTAATTTTTGATATTTGAACTTTCTTAATTATTATAAAAGCGCTGATAATTTTATTGATAAGAAAAACTTGTCTACTTATATATATATATATATATATATAT
>JAPDSC010047394.1:41018-53153 GCA_026290005.1 Latrodectus geometricus
ATTATTGTCTGAAAATCATTTCTTAAATTTTTAGTCATGTTAGAACAAATTTTGTAAAAGAATAAAGTAAAATGTTAAATATTGAACCTTTCTAGCTAAATTTATAAAAAATAAGTTAAAATGTTTTACTATTAGATGTCATTTGCTAGTTGTTTTTAACATTTAATGGAATTAAATATAAAGGCTTTTTGAATAGCAAAATAATTTACATATGAAGAAAGACTTAATCATCACTCACAAATGGTAAATGTTCACTAGAGAAATAGAAATTTTTTTTGTTTTCAAAATGTTAATCTATTTAAAAGAGTATTTTTTGAGGACATTGATTTTTAAAAACGTCTTTAAATTTTATTCTTAAAGACTAGGAATTGAGTATCTGCGTACATTTTCGGAAAAAAAAGTTGTTTGAAGCAAGTGAAAATGAATTTACTAAAATATAACAATATATTTATATGTCACTTGAAATAAGTTCAAAAATATGTTTATCCTATATATTTATGTTTTATACAAGTTTTTTTTTAAATCTTGTCAACAGAATAGTTTTTATTTGTTTCGAACAAACATTTACTTGTAAGTGAGGACATAAAGTCACATTATGCATACAAAATAAATTTCATATGATGTGTTACTTTTGAAACAAAAGGAACAAATTTTTAAATTTTCGTAACACTGTAAATTGTATCTGTATTATGAGCATTATATGAACATCATGTAAATTTTCATATTTAAAATTATTTTTTAAAAATGTTATTTCAAATGTTTTCTTTGAAATGAATTAGGAGGTAATTAAAAATATTGTTTATTTTAATTTATGAAATGTTTTAGAATTTTCTACAATTTTAAAATAGGGAAAAAATTTTTTTTGATGAAAATACACTCAAATTAAGGATAAAAATGAACTCCCAAAATTTCTCTTTTTGGGGCATAAACAGTGAGATCTTTTCTATAAAGATATTTAAAGCAAGTTATTTAATTTAAATTTTTTAAAATATATATTTACTCAATGTTAACCAATATTTTTCTATTAGCTCTTAATTGTATTTATACAATATGCTACAACTATAAAAAGTTCTTATAGCATTTGCGAATAGTTTCTGGTTAAAATAGTAACATTGGATTGGAGTTTTTGAGTTTTACTTTTGAAAGAAATCATTTAAGCAAATAAATTTTTCCGGAAAATTGATTTTATAATTTCTGTTCTCTAAATTATATTAAACACCTTAGCAAATATTACGAAATATTTTCTGTTACCTGAACACTTTTCCAAAACAAAGAGTCAAGAGAAATGTATAATTTTTATTACTTCTACGAGGCTGAAAAATAATTACTAAAACAATGAGAAACAGCTGTTTGTCAGAAAAATTCCAATAAAATGAAAAAATATTGTTTCATTGAAGACATAAACTAAAACTTTTTAAGATGATTGACGAAATAACAACCAAGATTAATTCAAATAAAAATTTCCAGTTTTCTTAAAAATGTATTTTTATTTGAAATAGAAAGTGCTTAGAAGTATAATCATGATTGGTAAAAATAAGACTTATTTTCTTATTTTTTTTGCATTTCATACAAAATTAAAATTTACTGAATTGTCCATTTTAGTTTGATTAAGAAAAATCTTAGAATCCTTAATTTAAACTAAATTTTTTAACAAAGGAAACATGGGCAAATAAAAATTCACTGGATTTTTTATATCAATATAAGAAATAATAAAATTATTTTATGGGAAAATTATAAATATTTAAAATATTTTTTGAAATTAGGATTAATTAAATTTATAATTACAAATTTATACAAATTTATAATTAGGGTTTCTATAATTTAATTTATGAAAATTTTAGTTACCTTTATAAAATTTACGAAATCAAAATTCATTTAATTTCAAAAAAATCAATTTTCTTCATTTTAACTTCGAAGCGTATTAAGCTTTTGAATCAAACAAAATAATTGCGGTAAAGCTTCCAGGTTTCCTATCAATCTGATTAATTTTACACAAATTTAAAATCATAAGTAGAAGATTGATTTAGAATATATTTAAACTTTCTAAGTCTTGAATGAAAAATTTTGATACAAACATTAAAGTAGAAAGCTTTGTCTAAGTGTATGCAGTAATTATAAATGACCAATGAGGCAACAAAATTATGTGTTTTTACGTAGTTTTTACAAAAATATTTGAGATTTTCTAGGAAAAAAATACGGATTCTTTATATTTAATTATTACAATTTAGCAAAGACTATTAATATTCCTATAACTGCAGGTAGATTCTTCTGTAATGCATATTAAAATTTAAAATCAGCTTATAACTAATGATATAATACAATAGAAAGTGAGATTTAATTATTAAATAATATTAGATAATTAAATTATTTTCTTTTAAATCCAATTTAAATGTGATACGTAATTTTGCAACAAATCAGTTTTCCCCTATCTGTAATGCAACATGCTTTTTCTACTAGTAAGTAAATTTCCCTCAATTATTTTCAATCTGGGATATCGTTTCTGCATAGGATAAAAATTTATTTTTCATTGAATTATGAATGTGCATTGTTCCTACAATTTGTACTTTCGATACACAAGGGATAGACTTGGAAATTTTAATTGCGAATTTAAACTTGTATACAAAATAAATATCAAAGAATAAAATATATTGGAGATGATACGCGTTAAAGGCATTTGATCTATGTCAAAATGTATTGTGACTTTTAAAAACATAGTTATTTCTTTTTACTGATGACAGTTAATTTAAGCAGGACAATTTTTGTAAATAAAACATATCAACAGAATAAAATTCCTATTTTCAGTTCAAAACATTTTATCACATTGCATTTCAGAAATCCTAAATATCCCTGCACGTGTTAATTGTTCATATCCCACTGGAAATTAAATATTTTTTGAGAATTATGTCAATTATTCAGTTTTGATGCATAATTTCATGATATGCATGCATGAAATAGTTATTTAAGCATTATTATTGCTAATAACATTTAACTAGAAAGTTATATTGAGTAATAAGTGCAGTTTATGCAAAATGTGAAAATCTTAAATAAAACAAAAATAAAATCTTCAGTTCAAATGATTATTAGTAGAAGAAAAATTCAAAAGATTTAAGAAAAGGTTTCATCATAGCACTTTTCTTAACAATTTTTATAAATAAATTTAACTTTGAAATTAACTTTCAGCATAGAATGAATTTTATGTCATAAAAAATTTAGAAGAGCAGGTGACTACTATATTTATATATATTTTTGACGTAAAAGATAGCTCTGCATGCCGAAAGAAATAAAAATTTCACATTTATTTATCTTAATTCTCACACTTTATTCTCATATAGCTCTAATCACTTGTTATTTTTTCCAAGTTCTTTGGTATTTTCATACATAATTATTGTGAAATGCTAAGAACTGTAGAAAGGTTGTAAGTTAAATGGAATTTTTGTGAATATTTGTGACTTCGACCTGTTTCCGAAGTTGAAGGAACCCCTCCGAGGTAACGAACTTCACGACATTTCATCTGTACTCCACGCAGTAGGGCGTTCGGTCGTTCTCATCAAGAATCAACAGCTTGCCACTGGTCTACAACGGCTTCCTGACATTTAACAAAAGGTCATAAGCTTTGCTGGTGATTACATAGAAGAAATTTAATGCAATTGTGCTTATAAATTCAGTAAAATTAATTTATACCTATGTTGACATTGCTTAGTTTATAGCCCTCGTATATGATGTGTGTTCAGTATTATAATTTAGGTCATTTTTATGAATTCCAATGCAGTCCTGGCACAAACTGCCTACAATGTCTATATAAGAATTGTATTGAAAAACAATGTCGCAACTCATACGAGGATCCCACATTTTTCCAATTTATGAATTTGATTATGATGTTACTCATAAAATTTATATGTTGGAACTTTTAAACATATTTGGAAGATATGTAAAACGTATTTCGAAACCATTTAGGATTTGCTTTAGCATTTTGGTAAAAACTTTTGATTCAAAAAGGTAAAAATGTTAATAATGTAAACTATCAATTATGAAATGAATCAAACAAAATGTTTATCATTATTAAATGAGGAAAGTTATGACATTCCAAGCACATAAAAAGGCTTCGAATTAATTTAATTAGTAAATTAAACTACATTACTTTGAAAATTTGCTTTCTTTTATTCATAAATGCATTTATAAAATTTTCTACTCCACAATTTTTTTTTAACTAGATTTTGATTAATTTAATAATTATTCTTGGCTTGAAAGGACTAAGAAATTTAATGACCATAAAATGAATTACAGACTAAATATTGCAACTTAACGAGGAAAAAACAATCTCCGAGAGATATTAAGATTAAACTGAAATCTAATCTTCTAAATAGAATTTCGCTCTTGTAATTTGGTTTGTATGGAAAGTGAACAAAAAGGTATAGTTTTAATTAATATTGTAGAATGCAAAAAAAAAAAAGAAAAAAAAAAACTATAATTGTTTTTATGAACGTAACTCTTGTTCAAACTGTTCAGTTAATGACAGTTTTTGATTGAATTTTAAACATATATGAACATTTTCGTCTTTTTAAGGAAGGCGAAAATGTTCATATATGTTAAATTTGTTACACACACAAATGTTATTTCTAGAAATATCCTACTTTTTTTTCAATCTATACTTTATTGAAATTTAACTAACTTTGAAGCGATTGATTTTTTGAAAGGAAATTCTTTTTTAATGAGACATTATTCTAGATTAAAATCGTGTGAAGAATTTTGTTTTATTAAATTGTGTTAAGCTGTTAGTAGTGTGTACGTATTCCTGAATTCCATAAGAGCTTTATAATTTTCGAAAAAATTCCATTTAAATTTATTTTAAAAAGTTATTTTGTTTTTAAAGTACTCGCAGATTTTAACTGTACGTTTATTCCAAGGGATGTTGTTCAAAAAACAATTTCATTGAATTGAAAGAAATTTTCATGAATTTATGATGAATATGGTTAACAAAATTAAAATAATGTTCGTACGACTTCTAAAATAATAATAATTGACACAAACTTAACAATTAGTGCATTCATAACAAAAGATGGAAACGTATGTAGTAAAATATTGAAGTAATATTAAAATAAATATAAATTTAGCAATCTAGAAGCTTGAAATTTTCAAGAAATGTTTTTTATTCTCTCTTTCAGTAATACATAGAATAATTTTTCAATGCCTCACACATTAGAAAAATAGAAATATTACATTTGGACATAAAAGAAAGAGCACATTCAAGATTACAAAAGTTAATTGATAATAAAAGTAATTAAACTTTATTTACATACAGTGAATTAAAACATGTCTTTGAACTATTAATATAGGATATTTTCTTTTTTAGTACATTGACATTTTATGATTAAAAAGTTTTATTCATTATTGAAACAATATGGACGACATAATATATTATTGTTGATTACATTTACATTGAATAAAAATGTTTAAATAATGTCTAAGCAATAAATTAAACAAGCTTCAAATAAAGTTTAAAAATTTATCGCAATAAATCTCTTGGAATCAATATTACATTTATTTTCAGTTTGATATATATTATTTAATATTCTGTTTGATAACACATCTAAACATTCTTTGATTTATGCATATTGGTGCCCGCTTATTATATTTTAAGACACTTTCCAATTCAGCCATCATTTCAGTAATGAAAATTCTTTTCCTCAAAACTTCTCTCTCTATTCGTTTTTCGAAAAAATAATAAAATATTAAATGAGAAAACGTCTTTCAAAATATGCTGATGCTGTTTCAAAATTTAATGGATTGAAAGTTTACAATATGTGATGTGAAATTAAATCTATTACATGATAAATATTTTCAAATTTAATTGTTGCTACGAGAAATTTTGATAAGTCAGGAATTCGCTTCCAATGCTTGTTAAATGAAAAGGAAACAGTGCAAAATGAATAATAAATATTCAAAAGTAACATTATTTTTACTGATTTCATCATTGTTCCACTTCTGTCTGTGACGTTATTATGAATTTTGTGTATATAATTATGCTTTTCTTTCTTTTGAATACTATTTGGAGAATTATTTCTTTTACCATTGAAAATACTTGAAATAATGAATTTTATTTCGAAGTTAAGCATAACTAAACTATATATATATATATATATATATATATATATATATATATATATATATGCTGTAAATATAAAATTATCTTTTTAAGCTTATTAAAATATCTCCGGATGTATACATCTCTGTGGAATTTATTGAAACATAATAAACCAGATTAAATTTTATTATTATTAAAAATCACTTTCTGCTCAGGATTAAATTGAAATCTTTTTTAGCAATGAAGAAACAAAGCCAAGCAGAAGACTCAATAACTGCCTTAGATGCAAATAATATTGATATTTCAGTCATTTTTAAAATATTTTTGGGAGCATCCGGTATTTTTGCAATTGATATTTAATGCATTTACAAATTGTTTTTCTTGGTTACGTTTTATATAAATGGATGGAGATGTTACTTTTTGTTAATTACAGACTGCTAAATTGAAAATCCATTTAATACTTTCTTTAACGCTGTTTTTATTTTCTCTAAGTGCTTTTTCTACACTGTTTTTTTAATTGCTAGTAAAACAAGCATATTTCGGATATACATTTAGAAGATATTTTGACCTTCTCCAGATGAACAAAAACATACTACTCGTCTTTTCGATAGCAGAATTTTTCTTCAAACATGAATACATATTATTTTTTAAATTTAATTAACAACACAAAGGTGAGCATTGGAAGTGGCCAGAGTTTATCAATGCATGCATATATCTCTGCCAATATCCGATATATATTTGTATGTGTGTGTGTTATACTGACGAATTTTTCTAGTAGTTCATTTAATCTCTAAATATTTTCTTTAAAAATAATAAGCATCAAAAATTTAACGAAAGTATATAAATCGATTGCACTGGTTACAAAGGTTTATGGAAAAATGACGATAACTCTCCCAAAAAAGAATTAATTGCAATGGAATTTGAATAAGTAAAAGGAGATGTTACGGAAAGTAAAGGTTTTGGTAAGTAAAAGAAAATGGACAATATGCCATTAAGGAAAACAGTGACACTGCTGCTGGAATACGTCTCCTGCCAGGAGCATGAAAATGCATGCGAATGCACTAGAGGCAAACCAAGTCAGATAGAAGTGACTAGATGGCTGAATGTGGGTCCATTTGCAATTCACTGTTTTTGGAAACAATTTCTAAACATGGATTTGACATCCATAATGTTCCCCAAGGACAGCCACGCTCTACCACGAGTGCCTATGATCGATATTTGTCATTATATAATAGAACCGCAACTCCGGCAGAACTCAGATAATTTTGCTCCATGCTCCGGAAGATTGGTATCCAAACCAATCATGCGTCGAAGTCTTCATGAACGTTGTATTTATGCTAGAGACACAGTCATTTGAGTCACGCTCACCTAACGCCATAGTCGGGAACGTTTGCAATAGTTAAGTCAATAAGACAATTTGACGCGTGATTAATAGGGGCCTTTACTATAGCATGGATCAAGGTTAAGCAATAGTAGGGGCATTTTTATTTGGTGAGAACGTGGAACTCGTTTTCATCCATCGAAGAGTGTCATACGGATTAGGCAGCGACTGTGTTTAGGGTGGCATCTCATTGAGTGGACGCACAGACCGTGGAAATGATAATTCTGACGCGTATATATATGACATTCTAGATGTTTTTATGTCTGGGCAATATGTGATGCTTTCATTGTTACAGGGTGATAATATGAAACTAAACAGGGCTTGCAGCACGGATGCTGCTTACCTTGAGCGGGAATCAAGAGAGTGAATGTTGTGGCCAACTCGGTCACCGGTTCTTAGCCCAATCGAACATGTTTGTTACGCACCAGAACGACCCACGTAGCTGCTGTCAATCCCCCTCCTAAGACCCTATCTAATCTTTCAACTGCTTTGAGAAGAAATGTTTCGCATTTCCTACACATTTAATAGACTGCAAAATTGAGAATCACACATCACTGCAAGTGTTATATTGCTTCTCGGGGGTATCAAACCCCCTATTAAAGGTATTTTTATTATAGCAAATTTAGTTCTCCCATTTGTTCATTGTATGCATATGCTAATGTTTTAAACACCATAATTGTCTTGTGATTTCTTTCTTTGCTATTTTGTAACTTACTATGTGTTGCATAATGTTTATAATTTCATTAAACTCCACGCATAGTTTTTGCATTATCTTAATTTTTGTGATTTTTTCTTGATTTATTATTAACAGTGCAGCATAAGACGAAATCTGAAAGCTTAATATATATTGAATTTATATTTGTCTTGACACTTTAAAGAGGAAAGCACTAAGTCAAATTTAATATATATCATAGAATTTTTTTATAAATTATGTTTCTTAATATATGTATTTACACGTAAATCATATTGTGTTTTTGCCTATTTTGAACTTGAAATGTGTAACACACACATATGCACCCGTGCGTATGTGTACATGTATTATAATATCAATTATATTTACATTAAATTAATATATATACAGGCATATAGTAACAATATTAGTTTGTTTTAAAAGACAAATATTTATAAGGACTATAATATTACAAATTTTATTGCTTTTCTAAGTGTTAATTTTTATAACTTCAAAATAGGCTAGTGATAGTTCTAATAGGAGTATCTTTAGTCATGTTTTATCATTATTAATACATGAAAGAGCATTTGCTTATGCATATTTATATTAAATTTAAATTGAATTTTAAATTTGTTGCAGAACATATAACATGCATACTTGGATATGTGTCTCTATATTATAGTTTATTTTATTTTATGATAAAATTTACGATAAGTGCTTATTTTTAAATCGTTATCAAATATCGTATACATATTTATTATTTTAGTACCTTTTACATAATTTGCTTATCAATAAAACATGTTTTGTGACATTTATAAAAATAAAAGTTGTTTAAAAATTAAATATATTATAATGCATTTTCTTCTATCTAATTCAATTTTGTTACTTCTGAAAAAAAATATTCATGATTTTTATTAAATGAGAAAAATGAAAACTTTCGGAAATCAATAAGTAAAAGTACACTAATAACTAATTATTTACAAGTAACATACTAATAATTTCAAAATAACAATTTCCTTTTTTCAGATATTAAGTCTACAAAATCATACTGATGGTAAATTTTACAGTGAGATGATATTTCTAATATTAAATTTTTATTTTAAAATAAAAATGAATTTTTTTTAAAGTACTGATACATTTAAGCAGATTAACATAAGCAATTATTTATTCAGAATATACATCATGCTCTTAAAATTTGAGAAAAAAATTTGGTTAACTTAAATCCTAAGAAATATGAATCAAAAAATTTTTTTATCAAAAATGTGTAAATACGCACACATTTACACATGAATATATGCACATATTGAATCCAAATGTTTTTATTAATTTTTGAATAGTTACCTCTCAAAATATTTATGGTAAAAATGTTAAAGGTTTTGTCACAAATCACTTAATAAAAATAATTCAAATAAATAAACAATTTTAAGATATCTAAATATATATAAGATGTAATGTATGAAGTATTGTTAATAAGGAGAGACATTTTTACATAGGCTACTTTTAATGTATATTAGTTCTTTTTTCCAATAAATAAAATTTTAATTCTAAAAATACAAGCAGATGATTAAAAATTCAACGCATAGTTAATCTATCAAAATTTCTTGTTTTTAAATTAAACTATCAGAAGTTAAGTACATTGTTTAGTTTATTAAATTGAAGTTGTAGAATTAAAGTTATAAAATTATCACTTAAAAATATGAACAAAGTAATTTGCTTTTAAAAATTTAATATGACTTTGATTTATATCTTAAACAAATACTATTTCAAAAATAATATAAATGCAATACTGCTTCCGTGTAAGCTGCTTATTATTTTTAATATGTATGTGTTTATTTATGAAGAAAAAATTTAAATCTTACTACCTTAAAAATATTTCATATTTTAAAATATCACACAAAGCATAAGGTATCAGCAATTATCATTACTTTAAAGGATATGTAAAATATTATTTTCTGGTTAATATGAATTCTTTTTGTTATTCTCTTCAAAGTATATGGAATTAGTTCATTCCATTATGATTCCTTCTTCATGAAAAATTAACTATATAGCGAGGTATTAAATTAAAATCAAATTTCTCAGTTTACTTATAAACTTTGCAGTTTTACTCGTTTTCAACAATTATTAAAAACAATATTTAGGACCCAATAGAAAGCAAAGACAAAATATAGAAATAAAACCATCTAGAGAAATTATATTTTTAAGAAGCTTTTTTATGTATATTTCATTTGTGGTATAATCAAAGTTAACCAATGTTAAATAACTCTAAAGAAATTTAATTGTGCTTTTGTAATTATTGTTCATTGCTAATATTGATCACCTATTTGAGATACTTTTTCTCCATGCTTTTAATTAAATTTGAAACAATTTTATTTCATCAAAAATAAATAATTTTTTTTCGAATAAATAATATATTTTGTAAAACAATTTTTAAATATTATTTTATTTTATAATTTGGTGGTTATCAATATAATTTATCGAGAATTTCGTAGAAATAGAAAAGGAAGGACGATGTTTATTTTATAAATAAACATAAGAGATATACTTACCATTGGTATTTTTAAAAGAGTATAATTTTTAATAATATATACCATGTTTCTTAATCATGTTAATTGTAAATAATGGGTGTTGTATAAATTATATAATGAAAAAAAAACTTTTGCAACATTAAAATACACGAATACATTTCATAATAAACAATGCAAAGATAGCATCTATATATTATATATTTATAGTATGACAACAATTTGTAAATTTCGTACTCCCTCATTTATATTTAAGGAAGTATCAAACATTTTCTGCAGTAAACTTCCTTGTATATTTAAGGATTAGTTATGGTGTATACTAAAATAGAAGTATATGTGGGACATTTTATTTGTTAGCAGTTTGATATGATTTCAGAAGTCTTAAGGTAATCTTTTGTTTTACAACCCAGGTGGAACATCAATTACTTTGTGTTAAATCTACCAAGAGAAACAGTGACACATATAGGTTCTTCGCTACTATTTTATTTTCTGCATGATTTGGAAACTATGACAATCTTATATATTTCTAAGGAAATAATGCTCCTGATACTCACTTTTCTATTATTATCTGAAGATATGTGAACTGGTCTTTCTGTCACATTTTTCACACTTTCTTATACATAGATTTCTAAAGATTAATTTTTTTGTGAATATAAACAATAAAATATAAATAAATGAAAAATAAAATATATCACATTGATTATATTTTGGAAAATTAATGTAATCAATGCATTATATATTCTAAACAGTCATTAATTTTTATTAATTATAATTGTCATTAATTTTTATTAATTATAATTGTCATTAATTTTATCACATAATATTTTGATGCTTGTAAATAAGGATTTGATAAAATTGTCACTTGAAATTCTTAAAATATTTTAAACTTAAATCAAAATGTACTGATGTCTGTTATAAAAATGCTAAATTACAATAGATGAGCACTCAAAAATCCAATTTTTTTTCAACAAAAATTATCTTACTTAATGTCATTATATTTACAGATCGTAAATGTTAACAGCGGTATTTTTTAATTTGATGTGATTACATTAGCAATATATAAACCTAATAATAATTACAATAATAACATATAAACCCATAAATATAATTATTATAACAAGCAATTATTATTATCAAAATTTCCACTGAATGAACTGCTTCTGATTCTAAAAAAACATTATGTATCAATAAATTATCTTATTACTAATTATGCATATTTTTATTACAAACTCATATTTATTTCCAATATTTTATTGTTACTTCAGAAAACATAATTTTGATGATAAGTTTTTGTATTTAATCATTTTTTCTACTTGGTATTTAAGATTTTTACATTATTTTGTACATCAATTATTATAAATGATCCTTTTAATTATATTAGATATTACAAGATATTATATGTTATTTTGCAGAAATAAATATTTTACTTTTTGGAAATTGGAATATATATATATATATATATATATATATATATATATAT
>JAPDSC010047394.1:61379-76585 GCA_026290005.1 Latrodectus geometricus
ATATATATATATATATATATATATATATATATATATATATATATATAAATTCATAAGTTCACTTTGAATATTTTAATAGGAATTATGAATTCATGAATTAAATACGTTAAATAACTTAAGGGTAATTTGATTAAATGTGTTAAAGATACGTAAAGTACACACTGTTGCTTAAAAATTATGAAACACATGTATTTCATTGGTATCGTTCAACCATCATACTTAAAAAAATACTCCTAAAACGAAAAATATTTTATTTAATTTTACTTTTATTTGAAGCTCTAATTTTAAAAATAAAAAGTAAGCGAATTTTTTGCCTGGGATTTTTACTTTAGAATTGTGTTATACTATAAATAATTACTTAAATAAATACTTCAGGCTTATTAGAGAGTCACATTCAATAAACATATTAAATACTCATAAAAGCAACTTTAATACATGATTTTTGATTTCATAAATAAAATCAGTATTCTGTATCTGTTAACGTTTCATTCAACATTATTTAAGAAATAAAAAAATATATATATTGATAACTTTCTTCTCTTGAGTCAGTATATTTTCAAAATTTCTTTGTATACATTTTTCAATTTTTTTAGTTTCGTAATTTTTGAATAGATGGAGCTCCTACATAATGTAAGGCACACAGAGTTGATAATAATCCAAATTTAAACCCAAAACTTCTTTAGTAACAAAATATTTAGAAAATTAACTTCTAAATCTTACATTTAACACGGATAAATCCTCTTTTCTCAAATAAAATTATTGCAATTTACTCATTGTTTATCGATATATGTACTCAATGAAATATTAATACCACAATTACTAAAATTTAAGAATAATATTAATTTGTAAGATAAAAAAAATTACCAAGCTTAAAAATATATCTGCTGGTTTTCATGGCTGATTTTAAATCACTGTTAAATTTTCATATTAATATAAGAAACATGTTAAATTAAAGTAACAATTAAACTTTCATACATATTGTAGCGTTTTCATACATGTTGTTATGAAGTTTTCATAAATAATTCAATAATACTTTGTGTATTAATACCTTTTATGCACAGGTAAACATATTCATCTTTATTAATATTAATGTTTGATACACTTAACATAGAGCAGTATTGATTTCCAAATTGTTGTATGTATCTTAACTTCTTAGTGAGAATATAAGCGCACTGACTGACAAATTTATAGATTAACGATCGAACTGTTTTAGCATTTTAAGTATACACAAACTGTAATACACTTTACTTCGTATCATATGGATTTATGATGTAATGTAAAGACACAGATTTTGACTTTCTTGCCAAACTAAGATATTTTTAGTAATTATTATTGGATAAAAAGTTGACTATTTTTTTATCCCCAAGCACATAATTTATCTAGTCGTACAGTTATTTATATATACCTTAATTGCAATAAAAATGAATTTTTATAATTTTTTATGAATAATTCATAAAGAAAGTATAAGAATCTAAAATGTTAACAAATTTATTAATTCTCTTACAGTTATTTTCTTGGCACCTAGAAAAACATTAAAAGCTCATTTCAACAAAATAATTTCATTGAAAATTGAGACATTAATATTTTATACAATGTAATGCAAATATCAACATTTTAAACCAAGAAATAAGCAATTCAGCTCAGCAAATACTTCTTATTTTAAAACTTAAAAACTACGATTCAGCTTATTACAAATATGAGAGATCCTTAATGTTGGAAAAGTATATAAAAAGTAATTGCTCGGTTATTTATGAGATTTATTGTTTGAATAGATAATAGTAATTATTATGTCTAAATTTTGCTTCAGAAAATCAAATTTTCTCTGGACTGACACCTCACGTATACAAGTAAGCATTCCATGGAGACGGAAGTTATAGATATTTATACAGACTCGAATGCAAGCCGCGAGAAGCTATAATATTTACAGAAACAAGCCAAATTATTAATGCAAGACATGAGTAATATTTTATTGTACGATAAGGCACAAAATAAGGTTAATAATGTTCTTTGGTTAAATAATGTTTAATATCTGTTAATTGATTTTATCATATGTATGTAGTAATAAAACAAGCATTGTATCAAGGTGGTGTTCAAGATGTTTTTTTTTAAGAGTACCATTAACAAAAGACAAATAGAATAATAATTTCAGAGGCAAAATATCTTTCCCCGAATATGGCCCTTACAATTGAATTCTATCCTAAATACTAGAATCTAAAAGCTCTGCTTTCAGTAACTACATTTCCTAAGTTACAATGAAAAGTGAAGTAATGGTTGTCCTAATAGCAAGTTTTATTCGCCTGATAGTTAACTTTCAGATATTTTTTGCTGTTCGTAAAGTAGTTGAAAGCAAAATATGTGGTACTAGGACCACTTCGTAAATTTGTTTTATAATGTATCTGAATTGTTATATTATTTTGTTTGATTAATTGTTCTTGAGTGTGTCCTTATATTTTATTTAACATTAATATAAGGCTACTTTTATTAAATTCATATATGCTTAAGTGAACATCATATTTATTCGAAAGATTGTTGCATAATTCTTAATGTCAACTTACTTACATCTTTTCCAAATTAAATATCCTTTCAATATAAATATTTTTAATGAATATAAATTATTATATTTTTAATGAAGTATTTTACTGTGTACGTGTCTTATATTTTTTTTCGATGTAAATTAGATGTAAATACTCACAGATTTCTTGTTTTTGTATGATACATTAGTAGTTATACATTTATTTACTTGTTGACGGAAATCATTATCTTCTCTTTTCAAATTATTTAAAAATAAGAAAAATTCTTCCAGTAAACTGTTTAGAGGGAAACTTATAAATTTGTAGTAGTAATTACTTAATGAGATTATTTTAATACTACATCAAGAAGAAAGTAATTAAGCATATGCGTGTTCAATATTAAAGTAAAAACATATCAAAACAATAAGCTAGAGCAATTGCTTTTATGTTATAATATGCAATCCATTTCATCCAAAATTTGACCGATTTCAATATAATTTTCTTTATTTCTGTCCCCTAAAACCAATTTTAACCGTAAATTCTCAAAATTATATTTCTCGCTTGATGTGTTCTCCATATATATTATATAGCATTTTTCTTTGAGAAATATACTGTGCAATATAGTTTATTACAAAAAATTTCATTTCAGGGTTTAAATTTTTAAGAGCCATATTAAAGATAAGATGCTTGCGTTAAAATAATGTTTTATAAATATCTTTCGTATCACTATTTTCACTCGACTACAGATAACAACTCCAATAAGCATTTTGTTAAATTTTAAAAATAAATCTAACTTATATATTAACATTATACATAATCTTGCATGTGATAAAGAGGATGACTTTATTGGTGTATGGGTGTGAAAACCTTATTCCTTAAATTTTATTGTTTGCGACATCTGGATTTAGTTTTGAGGTTTTGTTTCCTAGATAAGCTATGAAATACAGACATTGTTTCACCTTCGTAGTCTAATATCAAGTAGGAATGATTTTTAATTTATCTTATTAAAAATTAATTATATTTTTTGCTTATTTTCTTCTCATATTGAAAATTATTTCATATAAAGACTTAAAGTTTATGGAAATTATTGACTTTGTTTTATAGAAGGAATTTTTTATCAATTTTCTTAAATGAAAAATAAAAAAGAACAATTATTATAAGTACATAACATGATATGACGCATTTCTTAAAATATCTATTCCGGTATCTGCAAATAAGGAAAGCTTTCAAACACATAAATATATTTAATCCTGAAAATTTATTTGAGTTTCCACTACCTAGATAATGAAATTATTTTCTTTTCATTTTTGAAATGAAAAAATGATAAAGTGGAATTCATGAAAAGATTAAAGTTCTAAAATAAGAATAGCAAAATATATTCTTTATTATTTGTAATATTTTGGTTGATATTTTTAAAACCATATTAAACTAAATTGCAAGCCAATGAAAAACTATATATTACTCAGAAATGCAAACTCCTAAACAGTGAAAAGCAATTTAGAAAATTTAAATTAAGTAGTTATTATAAATTTTATATTTTAAATAAATATGGACTAGAAATTGACCTATGTAATCCAGTATTCAATATTGAAAATTCTTGAAAACAGTTATCTTTTCAACTCTATATCTATCGATACAAATAGCAAAAAATTAACTATTTTTCGAAGGAACCCTTCCGTATTGTTTAAATTGAATTGTATTTTTTTTTGAAATGATAAATCATCATCAAAAAATGTGGCACATTGTAAAAATTTAGAAATTTCTAAGAACGAAAATTTTTGCTCATTCCATGATTCATAACGTAATTTTCCTAAAGAATTAACAAAGAATTGATGGATTTAAATTTTATCAACTTTAATAAAGAAACAATCAAATTGGAAAAGTGTAGCTATATTGCTTTTATTCCATACATAGATTCCTCTATAACTTCCAAATGGATCACTCTCGTCACATCATACATACAACTGATACATATTTGGCTTTTGTATATTTCAGTTTATAATGAAAAATATTTTGTAGACTTAATTACTTATTAAATATACTAATAAGTAATTAAATCTACAAAATTTAGTAATTTTTTCCCCTTTTTATATTCATTCTCTGCTGAATGTGTCATTTTGAATGTATCTTATGATGTATTTTAGAAATAATAAAAGCACTGAACTTTCACATTATAAAAACGAATTACAAATTAATGCTTGTTTTTCTTATAGACTTCACATATTATAGGATGAATCCTTTAAAAGCAATTTTTCATCAAGAATGATATTTAAGTATTTAAATTTTCCTTTACCTACAGCTTATTTCTACACCACAATTAAATCCTAAGCTGAATAAAAATATTATTTTAACGTTAATGTGTTTAATTGTTTATAGGTAAGGATTTAATAAAATTTAAATAAATAAATGAAAATAAATATATGATTCTAACATTTCCTTGAGATATTTTTATGAATTAATCTGAATTTGTTTATTTATATATAACTAATACTTCGACTTTTATTTCATAAAAAGAGAGATGTTTCACAGATAACATGAGTTTTGAAATATTGTTAGTTTTTTAGATACATGAATGATGGATGAATATTTTGTGGTTTTTCTTTTTAAAACACAGAATGAGAAAAAGCTTAGTGTGAAAATTTATTTTGCGTCTATTGAGATGATAAATGGAAAGCACACGAATAGAAATATAGGATTGAAGCTTCAACGGCTGTCGCCTTTTCAAAATCCCTAAGAAAATAAGATTGTGGCAGCGAAGCATTCCCTGTCATCTGTGGGTCTGGGCCGATTTCAAACCAAATAATTGATGTCCCGCCTGGACCATAAAGCAAAAGGTTTTCCTCTACCAAGGCAATAGTTTTCAAAGATATGTAATGCTGAATTGTTTCTATACTGATGCCAGAATCAATATATCAAGGAAAGAGGGAATTTACTATGCAGAATGGGGCAGAGACTGAAATAGATTAAAAACCAGAAACAGATACAATGAAATATTGCAGGGAGAAGTTTCTCATCAAAGGAAATACTTGCGTGCAGAGTGATTTTTTTCTTTTCATTATTGAAGAGAAAGATTAGATATACATTAGGCAAAGTTTCAAAAGGAAATATTTAAATTTAATAAAGCCAAATATTTTGAGAAATTTTTACTGATTTCTTTCATCGGTAATGGTGTTATTTAATTTAAAACATTAAAAAAAAGTTAAGTTTAAAAAGTAAACTGTATTTTTACTTCTGACATTAAGAATATGTTTAAAGTCAGTCCTAATTTTTTTTAAAAAATAACTAACTTTCTAAATTTACATTTTTATGTAAATATTGTTTTACAATAGAAATATTTTAATGACGCATAATTAAGTTATCAATAATAAATGAAGAGTAAAAAACTTTTATTATAATTTTTAAAAATCTCTTATAGTCAAATAGGCTTTACTTCTGTACAAGATTACATTTACAATTAGTTTTTGATATTTATGACTGAATAACAATTTTGGAAGTTAGTTTTAGTTATAATTATTAAAATAATTTGTATATTGATACCAATTTATTTAATTATTTCTGTGTATTTCAGTGTTGTTTGCCCGTCACTGTTGATAAAATATTGCTTTGAAATATGTTTTTCTCATCTTTATGAAATTCCAGTCAAAGTATTCATGCTAATTAAAATTGCAGTTTTTCCAATATTATATAAAGATCAACAATAGGATTTTAGATTTTTTCATTGAACTTTTATAGTATTTCATATGACATATCACCAATAAAATACAAACCGAAGATAAAAAATTGTTCGATAAAAAAAGAGGATGTTTTCCATAACTTTGAACTATTATTGTATTTACGTTAATGCAGAAAATTTTTAAATGTATTAAATTTTATTGATTTTTTACCAACAAAATTCAAAATAATGGTATTTTTGGCCATCTATATTTTGAGTCTTAACATTTGAGTCAGAACAATATATTACTTTCTTTTTAATGCAATTACACCTCGATTAAAGATCTGATTATTTATAATACCATACTTCTTAAACATTTTTCTTTAGTGAAATTTAAAAGCATGCTATGTTTTTATATAAATGAAGTTTACTAACGAATGACTAGGTAAAGTTGCAAATAAATGAGGATGATCTGTTAGTTCTAAATTATTTTAGCTTTTGAATATCACAATTCATTAAAAAGTGTTTTACATAATCCTTGCAAATCAGCTAAAAATCGTATTATAAGATTTCCCTTTATCTTGTAAGATGATTGCGTTTCTAGAAGGGGAGAGTTTCATATCTGATTTTAGCAATTATTGAACAAATTGATAAATTTTGTGTTTCTGTTATCTATACAGATGTCTGTTGAAAAGAATATTTAAAAAACTTCCATTCATAATTTATTTCATAACATGTCAATTAGGGATAATAAGGATACAAAAACAGAGAATATACTTATAGACTTTAAGATTTTTTTTCAATGAAATTTCTTTTAATGGTTATGCAAATTTTAATTATGGGTAACAACTTTCCTTTTTAGAAATGTCTTCAAAATTAGTGAAGTGATTTTTGATAAAAAAGCCTGCATAAATCACGGAATTCTTAAAAAAATATAATTATAAATATAGTCCTTCCTTTTCATTAGAGGCATTTATAAAAATAATGCTTTCTTGTTTGTTTATAATATTTAAGAATTTTTTTTATTGATTAAGATGCTACATCTTAAAGTTTTTGGCCAATTATCGATTTATTATCATAAAGTTATTGAGCTTTTAACTAAAAAAAATATTTGAGATTAGTTGAAAATTATCCAAAAAAAGCGAATAAAAATTTTAATAAAGACTAGAAGCATCCATGTTATTATTATTTAGCAAATCTAATGATTTCATATTCAATAATTTGCTTGTAAATAAAATCATGTTTGAAAACATTATTTATTCAGAGCTAAGATGTATTTTGGTTAGCATTTAAAATAATATTCTGCATTAAACAAATAAAATTGAAATGATATTAAATATTCTTTTCAGATTTAATAAATTTCATTCACATAGAATTAAAGCTTTTGTAATATTGTATGATGAAAATGACTTGTAAATGAGGATTATTAATGAATTTGTATTATTTTCCGTAATTTTAGACACTCAATTCAATTTTAATAGTCAAAATAATTTTACAACATTGACAAAAAAACAGAAAATTGTATTTGTTTGAAGAAATTATTTATGTTACTTAAGAAGGGTATTTACTTTTTCTATAATTGTATGTGTTTTTATTAAATTTCAACTATCAAGCTATCACAAAAAATAAGAAAATATTAATTGTGCATTAATAATAAAATACGAATATAAATGTTGAAAATTATGAAGTATTATATATGAAAAAAAAAGATCAATCTAATTTTAACATCAATTTGTGGCAGCCATACGGCTGAAGGTTTATTTGTGTGTAAGAAGTTTTAGTATTAACTCCTAAGCTGATTGCCGAAAAGACTTTTTCTAGATTGTTGGCCACATTCATCAATTTTCACCTGAGGAAATTTGTTAGACTCAAAAGCTCTCACCCCCGACAGACGTTGTTGTTGCACCAACATCCTTCCATGTGTTCCTATTCCTGGGATTTAGGATTTACTAATTATATGGAAGCAGTGAGGTGGGAGTCTTAGTAATTTAGAAGCAGGAAGCAAGCGGAAAACTCCCTAATACTTGACTTGTTACCCTCAAAGATATAATTTCACTTGGAGGTCATTGAAACCATGACATATTAGAATATTCTAAAAGAACTTCAGGTGTTCGGTTAAGCAGGGATTGGAACTCTCTGCTTTCTGATAATGAGAATGACTCCCTAACTTAGCAGTCCACTGCGGCTTCATGATCCAGTGGATGTGAATACATAAAACCATCACATACATAATGCACATGAACCATCTCCCAAGGCTTAAAAATGGAAGGAACCCAGAATCTTATGCGCCAGATAGAGTTGTCTAATCCTTAGGTTTTGGTGTCCGGATTAGCACTATACAAATATTTTTTTCATTCAACTTTGAAATGGCATAAAAATCTCATTTACATCATCAGTGAGGTGGGACTCTTAGTAATTTAGAAGCAGGAAGCAAGCAAAAAACTCCCTAATACTTGACCTGTTACCCTCAAAGGTATCATTTCATTTGGAGGTCATTGAAACCACGACATATTAGAATATTCTAAAAGAACGTCAGGTGTTCGGTTAAACAGGGATTGGAACTCTCTGCTTTCTGATAATGAGAATGACTCCTTAACTAAGCAGTCCACTGCGGCTTCATGATCCAGTGGATGTGAATACATAAAGCCATCACTTACATAATGCACATGAACCATCTCTCAAGGCTTAAAAATGGAAGGAACCCAGAATATTATGCACCAGATAGTGATGTCTAATCCTTAGGTTTTGGTGTCCGGATCACCGCAATACAAATATTTTTTTCATTCAACTTTGAAATGGCATAAAAATCTCATTTACAAGTATAAAAACGTGGATCAGGTGAATTAGAAGAAATTTAATACCAAGGTATTCGTTGAATGCAAAAATATTACAATGATTATTTTTTTAACATATTTTGCTCATATGAAAAAATAATACTTTGTTCGTGAACAAGAAATTTTTTTTTTCAAGAATATTTTTTTATAACTAGATCACATAGTTTATTTTTATAAGAAAAATTCCAAAGTAAGAAAGATAAATTCTTATATAAAATTCATTTTGTTTTTAAAAATTTGTATTAGAATAATACCTGCTTGATATATGGTTTTTTTTTCGGATTCAAAGTATGAATCTGTGAATAAAGATATTAAAAACAGGAATGATTTGAAATATTTTTCCAGAAACTTAATATTGTATATAAACTAGCAAAGAAACAATTGACAAATGTTTTACAAGAATCAAAAATTCAAAACAAAAATACTATCAATTTTTATGATAAAACAATTTCCAAAGGAAGATGAAAAATATAAAGTATATATTGTTTTATCTTCTTCTTAATGAGGGATGAAACTAATTTGGAAAAATATTTAATAGATTAAATATTTTTCTAAATTAGTTTTAAATTAGAAAAATAATTAATAGAGATAAGATTTTAGATTAAAAATAATTCCTGGTTTGTTAAATAACTAACCTGAACTTAAGAAAAACATTCATCTCTACAAAATTTTAAATAAATTCGAGATAAGATACCAGCAAAATATAAAAGAGGGACGTTAAACCATAGTTCAAAAAATCAAAACCAAGCAAGTGAAAAGTGTTCTTGAATTGTGCCATTGAAAGAAACAGCTCAAAAGGGAAATTGATCGGAAGTAAAAGGGGAAAGAAATTCAAGAGTGTGTTCATGGAATGTTTGAAAAATCCAGTGAATGTTGGATCAGTATACACGATTAGACATAAACGGCTGAGCATATTTTATCAGTTCAATTTGAAATACCATTCCCTATTTCCAGAGTTTAAATAACCAGTTAATAAAATAAATTCCTTATAAGAATTTTTGATATGACCGTCATTTAGCATTTTAACTGAATTACAGTAAATTACTTGGCAATAATATTTTAAATTTGTTCTCCCTTATAACATTTATTTCTATTGCAAATCTTATTTCTGACATTATTAACAATAGTTAAATTATTTTAAATCCAGTTAAGATTGCTTTACAATTTGTGAACTGGGAGAATTGTCGTTTCTTCATGGAATTTCTAATTACATTTAGTATGTATCCTCACAAAAAAAATTAATATTTCTAAAACATTTTTTATATTTGCTGATGAAGTTCTTTGCCCAGCATACACATTATTAAAAGTTACTTATTAGGTGAAACATGAATGATATTTTTCTAATTTAAAATTAAAAGCTATTTCATTAAATAATAAAAAACAAAGATGACATCAATATTTGGCAATAATTTAATCCGAACGATTCAATTTGCCGACCATTCACATTTGGTCAATGAGAAGTAAAATTTTAATAATTAGTTAAATGAAGAAATAATTTATTTAAAAAGAACATTGAATGATCATTAAATCAATTTCTTTTTTAATGAAATCCATGTCAAACATACAGTACAATGAATTAAAATTATTGGAATAAAACCAAATAATTATCAATAAGAACATTATATTGTATAACTGTCTCCTTCAGAAAAAAAAATTAATCTTAATCCAAATAATTTGCCTTTTTAAATGACATTTTACGAATATTTTTTGTAAAAGTAAAATTGTACTTTAGGGCAAATACGCATATTTGTAGATAAAAAAAGTTTTTAAATACAGATTTTGAAAAGAATATAGTAAAAAAGTAGAAGAGGTTAATAGTGTCTATTAGTTTCAAAAATTTAGAAAAAAAATATCATTACTATTAGCGTGACGATGTATAAAAAACAATTTGTTTATAAAAATCTGCACATCATTATCACAATAATTAAAACTGATTGCATCATCTGAATAATTATTTACACACAAACAAATGATGTAGAATATATATCTATATATTTATATTTGCACTGTCAATCAATAACATCTGTGATAGAAAAGAAAAACTAAATTTATTTAAAATCAATAGTTAGTAGAGCCACACGAGAGGGAATTACAGCGTGAACCCTCCGGGGCATACTTTCCACAAGTCTTTGTATTACAGCTATTAGTATTGTTTTCCACTTGGCTTGAAGTAGATGTACAAATTTCTTCACCAATTTTGGACGCACCTTTTAATTTTGCACCTTTTAATTTGGCTATGCAACTAATCCCAGAGGTTTCCCTATAGGGATCAGGGTAGGCCAGTCCAGTTGATGAATTCCATTGGCACCATACTAAGCCTTGGTTAATATCTAAATATGTCAACTGGCATTGTCGTCTTGAAAGTAACATAGGTCCAACCCGTAAAACTGCCACTATGTAGGAAGCACATTGTCATCCAAAATGGTGCAGCTGTCATCGGCGTTGAACTTACCATGGATGGGGACAAAGAGTCCCAGTCTATATTCCCAGACCATCCCTCCACTGAACTTCACTGTAACACAATGCATTCTGGCATGAGGAGTTCTAAAGGCAGACGCTAGACCCAGCCATCCGAACGTTAAAGGGTGAGCCTTGATTCGTCGCTCCAAAGAACCCATTTCCATTGATCTATGATCCAATTTCAATGTGCTTTGCAGCACATTAACTGAGCAGGGCAGTTGGTTTTTGTGTTCAAAGGCCCATTAAAAACCAAGCAGATGTGCTTCTTTACGGATTGCACATCTGCTTGAACAATACCTTACTGATAATAATGTCTTACTGAAACAGTACTCCCGAATGCCTGTCGGAACACCTTGCGAATGTGGGACATCTGTTGGGTGCGGATCTTCCGAATTTCTCTGGACAGCACTCGTTAGTCTCTATCTCCCAGTTCCGTTGGTCTGCCGACTAAGGGCATATTCCGACAATCACCACTCAGCTTCTACTTCTTAATCACATAGGCCACTGTCGATTTTGGTTTCTTCAAATTCCTAGATATGTCCCTTAAGGATCGGCCACATTTGTGATACCCAATAATTATACCTTTCTCGAAATCAGAGAGCTCCGACTTGCACGGCACCTTGCATGCTACTAATGTCGATGCTGTTTCCTACACTAAATATACCGGTTGAGGAGGCCGTGATGTACTTTATGACCACTGATATAGTCATTTGCATAGGTGTTCAAATACTTAGACTGTGTTTATATATGTAGTCATGATTTTTTATATTAAGATACATCAATAATAGTAAATATGATATAGTAATTAATTATGATAATAAAAAAAACACATTTTATGGTGCTAGATTGAATTTTTCTTTAACTTTTTTTCATTTGTTCTACGTCTGCAAACCTAAAAATTCAACTGAAGGCATCTATGAATTACTTAGCTGCCAACCCAATATATATATATATATATATATATATATATATATATATATATATCAATAAATAACATTACCAATTCATTTTTTTTGGTTTCACATTTAAAATGGAGAAGTATAATGATTTACATTTACTACATTTACTAAGAAGCATTAATCTGAATTAATGTTTCAATCAAAAATGTGTTTTGAAATAATTAATTAAAAAATTATAAATATTAGAGCATTTTCCGATATCAGTTTAAGTTTGGTTATTAAATATGTGTCGGTTTAATTAGGAATAAATAGATTTCAATTGTTTTATTATTATGAAAAATGTTGCCTGTTCAATTAAGAAATATCAGGGTTTCGTGAATTTGTGATTTACCAGAGAGGCAAAGGTGATAATTAGGTTATATTAGGCATTGGTTGATAATTTTAGAAATATGTGAATGAAGTATAAACGAATTTCTCTTGGGATTTAAAATTTTTCAATAAGATTCACAATAAAAACTGAATAATATATTTTTTTCTAATGCCCGGCTGCAATAGGACTGCTTTTCAGTACTACAAGTGGCAGAAAAGATGGCAGTTTATATGGTAGGGCATCATTTGCCCCGAATGTCGTTGGGTCTTCGTAAGTTAGAAGCAAGGGCCAAGCAGAAGCCCCCAGATTTGGCTTATCACCCAGAGATATCATTTCATATAGAGAATATTGCTGCTACCACATATTTGACGTATTCCAGCCAACATTAATGAACACGATGGATAATAGAAATGCAAAATTACTTTGTTCATGAGACATATAAAACTTATAATAATACCTTTAAATTAATTACTTTGAGTAGATGAAACAGGAAAAATATGCTTAAGCATGTTTACATAATTATTTTATATACAATTCTTTCTATTGATTTTTTTTATTGAGATGAAAATTATTATGTTGTTAAAAAATGTTTTATAATCTAATACACTAAAGCTCCAATGCATGATGAGAAATAGATTTCTGAAACTAATGCTAACTTTGCTAGCTAATAATGATAGAAAAATATATTTAATGTCCTTAAATACTTTCATACAATTTAATTTTAAGAAATTCATTCCATGTCAAATTATTTAACATTAAAACAATATTAAGGCAAAATATAGCAAAACAAATTACTTGATTTGTAACAGGTACTTCATATACGTCTTATATTCATTAGGTCAAATACTTAATTAGTCAATACATATGTTAAACAAATCAAGAAAAGTATTCAATAATATGACCTTTAGCCTTTTTGTCATTCTCTTCTCAAAAATAAAAAAGAACCATCCAATGGAATAAATGAATAATGACAAAATTATCTAGCACCATTTGTATAAACTAATGTGTTTTCCAGTATTTAGTTTCTTTTTGAAATCTATTCTATAAATAATGTTTTCAAATATAATTGTTTATTAAAGCTTCTATATAGATCAAGGACATAATTCTTAAACAAAAAGAGAAATTCGCAATTTCTCTTGTTGCGATTGCATAAAAGAAATAACGTATTTCAAATGAAGACTTAAGAAAGCTATTTATCTTCCCTATTTCATCTATTCAGCGAGCGTTATTCTTCCTCCTGGCAAATATTCAGTAAAAGTAAGATAAGAATATTAGAATGTAATTATCTCACTAAGCAATGAATTATCTTTTACTATGTGCATAATTTTATGTTTTATTATCAAAATACACACAAAAGGAATTCCAATGATTATTTATGGATATGTTTAGGTAATGTGTGTGGTTTCTTAGCGAATATACAAGAGAAATATGCAGATTATTACACTTTTTAGTTTTTCCTTTATTTAAGGAACTGTATATTTGCTTTATAATTTCGATTTTTCAGAGAAAGAGAACTAAATGAATGCACTTATTTTTGAAGAATCATTTTTAGATTGTAAAATAATGAATTTTGCTCGCAAACTCTTAAATCAAATCACAAATTATAAATATGTTTTAAACTTAGTTAAATTTTCTATAAAAAATAAAATTGAAACTATTACTATTTATCATATATACAATATGGCAAATTTATAAAAATTAAGTAAATGCTTGATGTATATGTCATAATTCTATATAGAATAAAATCTGCGTAAAAACAGTTAGTTTGAAAAGATAAAATTATGTACTTAAATGCTTGACAATATGTTTTGAAATTATGCTATTATTCTAAATTTACACTGGTAGTTTTAGAATAATAATATAGTTTCAATTTTATTTATCAATTTGTAGATTAAAATTTTAAAATTCCCTGTACCGTTTTGCATATTTGTTTTCGGTAGAAAGTATGCTAAAAATAAATAAATAGTTATGGGTCTACACTAAATGATTTAATCATAAAGGATATACACTAAATATAAAACATTTTCATTAAATTACTTTACTTGAAAAAAATCGCAATAAATGCTGTCAAATTTTACACAACCAGTGTGCTTAAAACAATTGAAAATAAAAATGTAATTTTAAGAAAGCTGTAATTTAATCATTTTTTAAATTAATGATTCATGTTCCTTCTGCATTGTAAAAATAAACAAATCGGACCAAAGATTTTTTTTTAAATTTTATGAATTTTTACTTTTTTAAATTGAAATAGAACTGAAAGTTATATTTTTTCTGTGGTAACTATTTCAATTAAACAAGTCACTTAAAATGTCATAAATATTCATAATAAAATATAATCTACAAATAAAAAATCAAATACATTTAGAATTCTGTCTGATTTTTAAATTCCCTTAATTACTTTAGCCTTAAAGAGTTATATATATATATATATATATATATATATATATATATATATACACACACACACACACACACACACAC
>JAPDSC010047394.1:76985-88669 GCA_026290005.1 Latrodectus geometricus
TATATATATATATATATATATATATATATATATATATATATATACAGGCATAAGTGTAACAATTAACAAATATGTTTGAAAAGGGCAGTTGGGTTATTCATTCAATAACAAATGAACCAAAACCTATTCTTTCATTGGTCAAAGAAGTTTATCAATGTAAAATATTTAAAAATTAACTATATAAAATTTAATTCTTGAAGTAAGAATAATATATTAATAATTGAAGTAATAATAAATATGTAGTTGTATTAATCACTACTTTAATGAAATGGAATGTGTATCATTATGGTAACTCATAAAACAATCTATCACTTCAGTTCGAAAGCATTAGTTCATTTAGTGTCCTTTGTGATGTAAAATAAATTTGCTGTAAGTATAAAATAGTACGTAACAGGAATATTAGATCAGTTAAAGTGTAATTTGTGTCGTATACTAAAGCTATTTTTTTAAAATATATTACTTCTGAGGCTTTGTAACAAAGAGACTTTTTTTTTTTTGCAAAATACTACATGAATTTAAAAATACATCATACTTTAAAATTACCATGAAATGTTTCTCTTAACAGACGTTTGTAAATATTATTATCTCTAAAAATACAAACTAAAATTAATATTTTAAATGGCAAATATTTTAACATAACATTTATATTCAGTAATCAGAAATTTATAATCCAAAACTTATACTCTTTAATATCCTAACTAACAAAACATTACGTTTCACAAGAAAGTGTATTTCTTGTAACACATGCGCATTTCTTTAAGTTTTTCTTTTGAGTTTCGTACAAAAAAATTGCACCCCCACCTATGCATAATTTCATCAAACATATATTATTTTAAACGCAAACATTTGTTTCAATAGCAAGTTAAAGTAATTTTTAAATTTTTGTCAGTAAAACAATGGTTTTGTTTTACCGACCACGGTTCTGATCATGGATCAGCAGGCAAAATCTAGATTTATCCTTTTCTGGAAAATAAAAAGGACTTAAGAAATCCCTCCTCAAGTGTTGTTTACTTTCTGAGATCAAACCTAAGCTGCTTTAGTCGAAAACGTCAACTGCCTTGTTGAAAAAACTACTTACGAAAGTTGGGTCTAAAGTAATGTCTTCAAACTCTTCCTATATATAAAAAATTTTAGCTTCTTGCAGAATAACTTGTCCTAAAAACATTGTGATGCATCTGGAAATTATTTTTTAGGTTAAATAGCATTTGCTAAAGTCTATGCTCTTGCGACATATTTTCGTGCGTGTTAAAAAATTTTTTCGGTAAATATTTTTTTCTAAATCATACTAACAGTAATTGCTTGAAATATTAAATATATAAAACGGTTATAAGTTTAAAAAAACGGTTCTTTTTTGCTGAAGTTTATTTCTATATACTGTATTTTCAAATTCAATAAGCTAAACTTATTTAAAAAAGTGACTAACAATGTTTTATCTGTAATAGAATGAATTTGATTCAGTTGACCCTAAAACTGTTTGAGTGACAATTGCAAATTTATGAGAATAAAGGTAGAATTCTTAATATTCATAAAATGCTACTAACGTACAAAACCAAATAATAATATATCATAACAGAAATATTTATAAAAATAGCGTAGTTTGATTCTTTTATCTGATTTATAAGGGTGACTGGCGATGAACTTGGTTGATAATTGTAACTTGATGGGAAAACTGGTATGATATTTAATCCTAATCAATTGACGATAAATTACTGAGGTAAATAATTTAGGCTTAGAACTATTTTGCATCAAATAATTTTTGATATTAAGTTTAAAATCAATTATAAAAGTTTCTGCTACATCTCAAATATAGATATCATTGCCAGAAAGAGGTTTAGAATAACAAGGCATGTTCTTAACTGCTTCTGAAGATTATTTTATTCCACTGAAATGATAGGCTATTGTCTGAGTTTCAACAATATTACCTTCTTGAGACAATGTTAATACAAAATTTATATGAAAATGGCATAACTTGATTATTCGTTTTAGTAAAATTTTCCGATAAACAGAATTTACCCTGTAAAATAAGAAAAAAAAAACATTTATTTTAAGAACTTCAATGACACACTTTCAAAATGTAGATTGCATTTAGGAGTAACAGTTTAAAATTACTTTTTAAATATCACATAAAAATGCCATTTCTTTAAATAATTCTAAAAAATTAGATTTAATTTAAAAAATTTGATTTAAAAAATATTGAGTTAAATGAAATTTAAAATTAGAGATTTGTAGTTCAGGTGCAAAAAAATCATAATTCCTTCTTTGATCAATTTCTACTAAAGAAAAAAAAATATTAAATGATTCAGAAAAACTAAAAAAAAAAAAATACTTATTCTTTACTTTTTTTTTCTTTTTTTTTGAAAATAAGCAAAATTTAAATCAAACGTAAAAGTAACTTCACTCCTAACATTTTCTTTTAAACATTTAAAAGTCTGTATACCTGCTCTTTAAATTTCATTCTAGAGTCGTTCTTTTTGTCACCTTAACTACCGATTGTACTTAAAATACTCTGGTTTGAAAATATTGAGGAAAACTGAATGTTTTTCCTTCATGTTGCTTAATGTTATTTTAAAAATACATGAGTATAATTTTAAAGTAAACAAATACCTAGTTTGTTTACATAGCTAGCATGTCTCAGTAGAAAAAATCATATTTTTGAAACCAAGAAAAAGTGAATAGAAAACGAAAAATACGAATTACAAAAGTTTTTTCCGAAATTTTCAACGGCATATACTGTGGAGTCAACATTCAACAAACTTCCTTCTTCATTGTAGGGTGTAAAAGGGGAAACTTTTTATTTATCTGTTTAGTTCTTTTTATACGCTTCTAGTTTTGCTGTTATTATTTTTTTTTCGGATCATCGGTTTGATAACTTCTAACATATATTTTGTATTTTTTCACATCCAGTTATTTCATAGCAAAATATCTGTTGAAAAATATATTCTGAGGTACTTAAACGTTTTAGGTTTACGTTCAGAAAATATTATACAAAAAACATGTATTACATTCACACAAAGGATCACATTTTTACTAAAAAATTAATGTTTATTTAACAATTACCTATTAACTCATTATATTTAGATTTTGATTGACACATATTCAATATTAAATCTCTCTATTATTAGCTGATTAATTATTTACAAAATAACGTCGTTTTAATATTGAATTTTATAAGGCATTTGCTGTAAGGTAAAGCTTACAAATATAAGCAAGCAAATATCATTTGAGCTAAAGGAGATTAATTAACCATGTAGTTTAAGTATTATTTATTTAATAATAATATTTTACTCTCTTTTAAGCAATACATTTTTACATCATCGAACAGTAAACAATAAAATTAAAATTTATTTCTTTTAAAACATGAAATAATTTATCTAACATTATAAAGTTATATATATATATATATATATATATATATATATATATATATATGTTATTAATATATTAATAGGGAAGAGATATTTTTTCAAATTAAAGACATCAAGTAACTAACTGTAAATGTTTCAAATTTTATTTATGATTTAATTGTTGAAGTATGTTGTTGAAGTATATAAACAAATTCAAATTTATATATGTTGAAGTATATAAACAAATTCCGATTTGCATTTTAATGAAATATTAATACTTTTGCGTTTAAATAAAAAAATAAAATTGAGTGTTGTTTAATAATACAATAGTTTTAAAAATTTCACAATTTCTTGAACTGCGAAGTAGAACTATAAGCCCAGTGTAGTTCAGATATGAAAGTCTTATATTAATCACTCTAGTCATTCATATTTTAAGACCAGCAATGTTTTTGTAATTAAAAAAATGTACGCAAAAATTCTTTAAGTTTGTTTTTCCTTCATATTTATCATAACCAATACTATCTGCAGTGAAATATCGAAAAAATGCAAACAGGAAAAAATTCTATTACCCTTGAGATTATAATCAAATCAATCCACAATCAAAAAAATATATTCATTTACGTAATCATTTACGCTTACCGTGTTGCATATATGATGGTGGGATTATTTTGGCTACCATGGAGAACTCAAGTATAATTAATCGATTAGCAAATAAAATGCGTCATATTATTTTTATAATTAACCCTATATTTATAGTTTTTCTAATTGTAGAAAAAATACGAAATAAGGTTCTACAAATGATAATATATTACATTTCGTTTCCTAGTTATTTTAAAGTTACACTATCATCAATTATTATGATAGTTTCGTGCACTGTGCTTACATTGGTATAATATAATTACTTCCTGATAAATATATAGTAGGCTTAATTCTCGTTAATCTTTTTGCTAATATCTTTGCATAGTAAGCATGATTTTCAGTGCTACCTCTGGATTGTCTTAAGTTTAAGAAAAATGGTTTGTTTGTCTTTTAAGGGTCATTTTATTCTCATGAAAACTAATTAGACCTTCAACCTATATTTCAAAGTGCATTCCAAATTGCTATAAAAATCCAAGCCAAAGGTGGGATTCAAACCCACGAACTGTTGAACCAAACTAAAAATGCAAACCAGTCGACTTACAGCATGGATAAATTTACAAAAGAGATAGTTAATTCACAAATTAAATCCTGTTATTTATCGATGATTAAAATTTCCTGAAATATGTACTTAATCACTAAATTTTATGTATAAATTTATCATAATACAATGAATGCAAATAAAAAATTCCTCTTGTTTGGCAACAAAATTTTTTTCTTGATGATCTAATGTTCTATAAAAATTTAAAAGTTTATATATCGTATTGCATTATATTGATATACAATACCATTTGTGAATGGGTTGAATGCCGCATTTACAACATAACTTTCTTGATATTATTTAACATTTGTATACTACCTTTTCTCCTAATCATACTCAAGAGGGTATTAAACGTTTGTAAGTAAATTTATCAAATACAAATATAAGTGACAATATTACATTATTTGGAAAACACTGAACCACTCTCTAGATCAAGCTTAAACTTTAAAACTTTATGATTTTGACTTGATCAGTCGCAAAAAAAAATTATAATTTAAAACAAAACTTTAAGTGATCTACTATACGTACTTAACAAGATACAAATTATTATATTTTACTATGTTTTACAGTCGATTAAAATTGTATCTTTTCAATTTAATACAATTTTAATCGACTTTCCTTTATAAAATTGATTTGGAGGACACTTAAATAATTCTTTTTCTATAATTCGATTAATATCTCTACAATAATTAGATTAATTATAGGAATATGGCTTATTTACTTATTAAAATAGAAATTAAATGCAAATATTGTCAATGAATTTTACCAAAGAACAATTCTTAAAGAATCAAGTTCAAACATAGAATAATAATCTATAAAAAGAAACAAAAGTATTTTTCATTTGGGTAATCTCCACATTGAGAAAAACAAAATTTCTGCTTTACATTTAATTACCTTCTTTTAATATTTAAATAGCAATCAGGTATGAATATTTAAATTCCTTCAAATATCAACAAGTTTTTTCATAGCGTAATCTCATAAAAAAAGGAAATTTAATTACCAAAAATCATGTTTTAAACAGGCATTCATTATTTTAAACAAAATTTAAAATATAAAAATATGGTTCAAAAAACATTTAATGGTTGTAAACACGAGAATTCTAATTAAATGGAAATCAGTGACAGAAAATACACACAAAACAAATAACTGCTTGAATTAAAAATGTGAGCAGCAGAAAATTGGAACGTTCATAAATATATTATTTTTAAAATATTACCTTCAATTCATTATAATTTTATTTAAAATAAATGCTTTTCTTACATATTAATATTTTCTGCAGTGCCGAGCAATTTTAAATAAGCTTCTCGGGCAACATTTAAATCTACATATTTTCATTTTAATCCATGAAAAATACAGTTTAAAAAGAACGCGGAAAATTTCTGAAATTAAAATATATGCTCCAGAAAAGAAATATAAATTGTGTTATTCTTAATCGTATAACTATATGTCAGAAATAAACATTTAGGAAAAAAGAATGAAGCGGGTGAAATAAGCACAACTTTAATTTCTAATAAGCCATGTGCGTTTGAGGAAGCTTTTATCTTTTTTTCCTTGACATTTTAAGAAATGAAAGCGAAATTAATGCTGAGAGAAATATTCTTTCTATCTTTCTCTATTATTTCCTTCTGTCCCCTCTTTTACTATTTGTGTGTCTGTGCGTGTCTAAAAGGGCAATTACATAAGAAATATTTCGCATAAAAAGAAAATTCTCATCCCAAGTTGAATTGGACATTTTTGGGATCTAATATTTTCAACGAGTTGAATTCGAAGATATTAGAAGTGGATGAGAAATATTTAACAAATATGTTTTTTCCCCTCCCTTCAAACGTAAAGATTAAAATTGCGTCTCCGCTTCTGTTAGAAAGTGCATAAAATATTTCATTTCTTCTTCTGTTTTTATTAATAATTCTCAATTTTATAATGTTAGTAATAAATCACAAATTAACTCAATTCTACAATTGTTATGATACACTTTTTTTTCTGGATTCTGAATCTTTCTAATTAAAGTTGTTTTTGTAAGAGAATAGCACAACTCAATTTAATTTGCGATATGTTTGTAAAAACAATAAATATATTTTCAAGTAACATAAATAAATCTTTAAAAAAACTCTTATTAATTTTTTTTTTTTGGAATGAATACAGTTACTGTTTTCACTTTTTGCTTTTTTATAGATTTAATTACATATTAAATAGTAAACAGTATAAAATGCATTTCTTTAGAGTTTCACTTATTTACTAATATTGTTTAAATTTTATTTAAGTTTATGCGCATATTTTGTAAATTGATATGAGTTAAACTTGATGCATGTCAAACAGTTGCTTTTTTAAAATGTTGATAAATTTTTTGTTATAAATTTATTCAATATTTAAGCTTATTCACACATATTTAAACAAGTTATTATTCTTAAAGCTGCTGAAGAGAGCAGAATCAATGCAAAACTTTTATTTCTTAGGTAATTATCACAATTCTCAGAAAGTTACAGCAAAATAAGTGTTACCTTTTAACTATCAGCACGGGTAATTAAATAATGATATCAAATTATTTCATTCACTGAGTGCGATGCCTCTTGATCGTGATTAATCACGATATAAGTTGTTAAGTAGTCTGTTAGATGTGTCTTGTGATTGCTCTTATGTATTTTCCCTTATAGGCCAACATATCAGCTGCCCATACCAGTATCTTAGGTTGGATGATCACTATTAAACCTTTGACACGTTTCTTTGTCATTTGAAATGACTTTTAAGGGTGTGAAAAAATTTTGTGAGTGGTCCCGAACCCTTTAATCCCCATTAATTTCATTTTTAACTTCCTTCAACTTAGTATTTATTCAGGTTTGGTAGAGATTATTTGGATATCACTTACAGGATATTACCTGTTTGGTTTTATATGCAAGAATTCAACTTCATTTAAGCTACTGTAAACTGTTCAATATCTTTTGGGAAAATGTTCAGCATATACTCCCAATGCGTTTTGTAACCGACACTTGTGTGCCTCGTCATGAAGCGCGCATATAGTATATCACGTCCTATGTGTACTTCTAGATCTCTTTATTGATCTATCGTCTTTCTGGCATTCTTATTCTTTTGGTGTTTCAACTACATCCTTAAATTTTGCACAGAATTATGTTATTGCACATCAAATACCATCTATCTGTGTTTGCCTGAGTGAACACAAACAATTTTTATGTTAAGTTTTTCTGACTTTTAAAAAAATTCATTTTTGTTGGAGAAGTTGAATAAGTTTCAAAGTATTGCATTTGAATTTTATTTGACTTCAATAATCTAGAAGAATAATAATATAAACATCATTGATTTAAATTAATTTAAGGATAATTAAAAAACTATGACTAAATATTTTGTTCCTAAATAAACCTCGTAAAATCTCAAAAACTTGAAAACAGTTAGAAAAATTAAAAATAAATTTTTTTCCAAAAAAGTTTAAAAAAATCAGATAAAACTAAATTATATTTTTGAATGTCTTATAAACATTACATGAATACATGCAAGAATCTTTCATGGTAATAATGATAAAAATTATTTTAGTGTTTTTGATAAATAATGAAGTCTTAATTTATAAAAAACATTAAGGTATTTAACTTGGTTATTGATAGACCAATGTTTCCAGACCTTAAATTATGAAGATATAGAGACTGAATGAAAATTAATAGTGATACTTCCATGTTTTGATAGGTCTGCTAATATCTGGTCCAAAATGTAAAGCAAAAAATAAAGCTTCCAAATTATATACTTATAAATGAATACTGCTCTTTGTTTAATTTAGCTTAATTGTGCAACATTGAAATCAAGACCAGTGGAAAGCAAATAGTTGTATATCCATATCGTACACTAGCACAGTTTATGAATATTTTTCTTGAAGGTAGTATGTCACTATCTGTATTTTCATTATCGATGGCATTTGATTAAAAAACTAAAAATCTTGTTACTAGTTTGTTGAAAATTCTTTCGTGTAGAGTTTCATAACTGTTAAGCACTAAGTCTTGCAAATTGATATGTTTCACATCTCATGCTTGTACATGCTACAGTGGTTTTGTAATTATCTTCAACTGAATCAACTATAATTTAATTGTTGAAATATTTCCAAAATTTAGAAAGAGATATGAGACAAGAGTGTTGATACATTTGATAAACGAAAACGTTTCTATGAGTAACAGTAAAAGCAATTCAAACATATCAGTGTGTTATCTTTATTTTGTGTCAAATCCACATTAGGCAATTAGATTTTATCAGTGCATTAAAAGTATGTTTTATCTGGCTAGGATGCTAAAAATAATCATTTGACAGATTTTGCATAGATGTCTATAAATGAAATTCCTAACTTACTTTTAAAAATTATCTGAATAACAATTATATTTTAGGATTCAGAAATCAAATCTGATTGACCCATATTAGTTAAAATATTTTGCAAAAAAGTTTGAATTGATTTAATTAAGCAAAACTAATCTTGAAATTTTTGTTTCATTAATTTTGTAAAAGTTTCTAGCAATTTAATGGAGTTTCTAGTAATAAAATTATCTTATGTAAATTACACAAAGTTTATATAAGTGCTTAATTTTCCATTCATCATTTGTTTAACCTTTCAATCAATGTAATTTTGAAGAAAAAATGGTTAGGTATAAATGGTTATTATTAAAAAAAAGTAAATTAACCATTATGATTATGAACTGGAGTTACTCTGCATTCCTTCTAAATGCAGATGCATTTAATAATTAAATAAAGCTATGGTGTTAGAGAAATATTTTTTTTCATTTCAACGGGCTATTGTATATTTAACAATGGTCTTAAAACTGCAGCATGTTTTAAAACTTCATTTAACGTTTTATTTTTATAAAATCCTCTAAAACTTCTTTCCTTCTAAAATATTCTGCAATTTTACTTTCGTATGCATAAAATTTTGTGTATAATTGATTTCTTATAGCAAATTTTTCCTGCAAGAAGAGTAACATTTAAAATGCATATTTGCTAAAAAAATAAAACTTTTAAGTAGTATATTTTCTACTGAATAGTATGTTGAAAAATCAAAATTAGAGGGTTCTTATTTACAGAATTTATGCAGTTTAAATATTGAATTGATTCATCCATCTAATACAATATCTACTACAATCTATTGAACAATATACAACCGAGATGCTAAAATTTCTATTACTATGTCAAAATTGCTAGCCTCGATTAAAACTATGTTTTTACTCAAATGTTTAAACTTTCTTTAAGGATTCAATAAATGAAGTATTTTTCTTAGAAGTAAGCAACTATGAATAATCATTTTGAATGGCCAAAATATAATTACTGAAAATTTTTCACGTTTTATCTTTATTGCATGTAACAGGTACAAAAGAAGTGCGAAATATCTTAATAGACACTTAAAACAATAATTACTTTAAAAACATTCTAAGATCTTAACTGTTATTGAAATCAAAATAAAAATAACATTGTTGAAAACAAAAACATAAAATAATCTCACTTTATTTTAAAATAGAACTGCGTATACTTACTTTAATTGTAAATCTTTGTATTTTTATTTTAATTATGAATACCTTTTAAATGAAAACATGAAGAATTCTGTGTAAGAATTAAATTATAGGAACAGATAAAGCAGATTGCAATAATTTTTAAATTAAATACAACTCCCACTGCGCATGCTACCCAATAAACAGAGCGAAGAAGTACAGAAACGGAGTTTCCAGTTCGTAAACTTTAGCCCAAACTTGAGCATAGGTCGATGAAAGGCGACTGAAAAATATAATATCATTTAGCTTTCCAATCCTCTTCTTACAGAATCTCCCTTGAGCGGGGAATTTTCCAGTGACATTTAAGAATAAAATATACTATGGGAAGTGTGAAGGGTTAGGGTCTTATGGATTGGGAGAAAATTTCTCAGCGTCTGTGTATGTGATAATGCAGACGCCTCCTCGCGTGCTCATGGAAGATTTGTTAAGGCACCGTTTGTCCTGACGTTATTTCCCATGGCATAATAAGAGGTGCCGCTCTTTCCCCATTGCGGACTTCCGTGGAAGTTCATGACAAAGTAATTTAGGAGAAAAGTATTTTCAACACGTGAGGAAAGGAAGCTTTTGCTGGGATACTTATCCTGTAACGGATTAAAATGTGTGCGGTTATTGGAAACTAGAGGAGAATGCTCAGCTGGACAGATGTCAAATACTGCGATAGCTGAAAATACTTCATCTTTCATTTTAAAAGTAATGATATCTGATGGAAAGTTCATCCATCAGCAATGAAATATTTCTGGTAATGAACACATAATTTCTTAAACAAATAAAAATGTGATTGTAAAAGGGATTGATTTGTATTAGTATTTATTAAGATAAAAGTAATTGCTGATCTAAAAAGTCTAATTAACGTCTAATTACTTCAAAATTAATCATACTCTAAAGGAATATATAGCACTGATAGAGATTTTTATCAATAAAATGAATATTATTGAATCAGTATAATTGGCATGTTAATTATGTTGGAAAGAGTTGAAAACTCCATTTAAAACGTGACTAAATATAACTTATGCGATCAATTATGATTCTTTTTATTATTAAAATATTTAAATACTCGGTAAAATTATTAATACTTTAAATATAATATATTTGTGATTAAATTTTTCAGTTTCATAAATCACATATAAATATAGATAATATATATAACTATTGAATAAGTATTAATATTTATAAATATTTTGTTTTGCAGTGTGCAGTTAATTTCAGGCTATACAAAAAGTTAACATTTTAGAATTAATTGAGTAAGTGACATTCAATAAATAAGAGAGTAATGAGTTAAATTCTTGTATGTATTAATCAGATGCTGTATGCCAGTTATAATGACTGCTCAATAAATGTTACTATAGATGTGAAGTTCAGAATACACACGCAAAATTACTTTTAAGGTTAAATAGTTTTCAGTACTTTTTGATACAAATATCAAGCAGCGCATACTCAAAAATTAACAAAATAATAGACAATATGTTTCAGCTATGAAAGAAATTAAAATGGCAACTGTTCGATTAGTTTTGGATGATGTTTGCCAAAATTGCCGAAAAGATATTTTTTGATATATTTCGAATTATTTTATGTACAGTATATTTAATTGATATAAAGATTTTGTAAAAACTAACATTTAATTTTTTGTTTCCTGAATAT
>JAPDSC010047394.1:98299-114310 GCA_026290005.1 Latrodectus geometricus
TTGGATATTAATCTTCAAAACATACATTATTCATTATATTACTAAACTCTTGCTTATGTTTTTTAAAGCTCATTTAAATATATTCTCTCAAAGTTTTCATAGTAGTGCAATACTTTTAGCATTTAAAATATTTAATTAAATATTAGAGTTCATTTCGATGCTCATGGACCATAAAAACAATTTGTAAACAAATATTAAATCGTAAAGTAAACTGAAAAGACAATTACTTGCAAGGGAAACTTAAAATAATTATTTGAGAGGAAAAGCTAATCCAATATACGATTTATCGCCCTCGGTAAGAGAAACCTACCGGTAGGTTAAATGCGAATTCGCTAAATAGGACAAGACAATAAAGCCTCTTTCTAGTTTCTTTTATCGTAAGATGTCAAGAAATCCTTCCTGCAAGTTGCAGGGCCCAACGATCAGATCTCGACACGTATTGCGTTAATTACTAGGGACGTTTCCTTTGCATACTGCTTGGGGGTGGTACGCGGTTCAATTTCCGGAGATAATCAATTACCAAGGAGAAGGTTAATGAATAATTTATTATTCTGCCCCGGAAAGATCCTTGTTTACTGAAAACTTTGTTCCCGGAGAAGAAGCTTCGGCCGTGTCACCCAGTGCGGAAATGAATATTGAAGAGTTTTCATTTATACTCGGAGGATCTTTATTCAATAAAAATTGGGACTTGATCAGGAGCAGCATTTGCTTCTAGGATCTAATTTGGCATGTGTAATTGTTCTGATTTATTTGGTTGTAAAAAAAGTGTCTTTAACAATCCGCTTAAAGAGGGTATTTTGGTAATGATGAGTTAATCAACAGCTTCAAACCGTGTTTATTCCTTAAAACCTGTATACCAAGTTATTCTTTCACTGATTGGATATTTAAAATTGTCCGAAACAAATATTTTGAATATCTTAATTAAGCTATCAGAAGGTATGGAAAAATATCCTTTTACATGATTTTGGTTATATTTTGGGTGTTGGAAAAATTCTTAATAAAACTAGGGTTTCCACATCCACTTAGCATGCTTTGTTTATAACTCTTTTTAGTGAAAATTCAATTTTAAAATTTAAAAGTATGTCTTTAGAAAATTCACAATTGTCTTTTTTGGTATTTACATCTCAAATGTTATTTTTCTAAGGTTTTGTGATTGTCATTTTCCGATTCCTCACCTATGCCTCATTGCTTTTCATTACCTGAAATACTTCTGAAAAGTGTTTCTTAAATTTAAAGTAATAACTTCTAAATAATTATTAAAAATATAAAATTAGTTATGTTTAAAAATCATAAGCCCTTTATTCAATGACTAAGATTGTGTTCAATTTTTCAAATAAAATTTCAAAGCCTATTTTGAGATATGAAATATTTTAAATATATTAAAAATGTCTAAAAAGTATTTATTTAGTATTTAAAATATATTTTCTTAATAATTTCTAAGAATATTGAAAAATATTTATGAAAAATCCTTTTCTATTTATTAATATCATTTTAAGAAACTTTTGCACATTATTTTCTTTAAATAATGTTAGAATCATTTAATTAGTTTTGAAAATTGTCAAAAGTACACATTTTTTTTTAACTAATTAAAGTGCAGTATTGGAATAATAAATAAATAGAATGAAAATATTAATCCCCTACCGTTACTCCTAGAATGAGAGAAAAAAAGAAATTCTATATTTATAAAAGAATATTTTTCAAATATCTGCTTATGAAAGGTAATATTTGAAATATATTGCTTCAAATACTTTTCCTTTTAAGTATAATTTACTAAGAAATACCAATTCCTTCTGTTATCATGATAGCATAATAACAGCCTTGCATTTATCTTATGATTTTTACTGAAGATACAGTTTCTTCGTTCTTAAGTAATTTACGGTGCCTAAGAAATTAAAAAATATAATAAGTCTAATTAATCTAGAAGTTATTTAACATTTTTTTTAAATAAAAGCAGACATTCACGAGAAACAGATAAAAAATTTAAATATTTGACTGAAAAAAACTAAAGCATTTACCTCAGGGATCATAATGTAAAAAACATGAATATCATTTTAATCAGGATTAGAGTAAGAAAATAATAAGATTATAAGTTAAATACTTTTGTGTGTACACTACCGATCCTTAATATATATTAGAGAATCTTTTCATTGCATTAGATATTTTAAGTCTAGCAATAATCTAATGTGAAATATTTACTAACTAAAATAATTCACAATAATTATAATATTCAATCATTGTAGATAGTTAAATTTAATATATATTAAACACAAATTTAAATCCATTTTTCCCTTTAGAGGCATATTTGCTATATGCATTAGGTATTTGTTAAAATGTTATGTATGTTTAATTTATGTGTTGCAAACTAAATGGATATTGTAAATGTATTTTAGATTTGCTCACTTATGCCAGGCGAAATAGAAATACGGCTTCATCCAATTTGAATTAAAGGACTGTAATTTATATGCTAAGCAATTACTACAGTGAAGTACCCGGTGGGTATTCCATCGTTAACCCTGAGGAACCCAGAAGTATCATTTCACATTGCAACCAAATGTGTTTCACATGCTCACCATTAGTAAACACGACTAATATTCGGCTTTGTCAGGAATTGAGCGCACTGTCTTCTGGGAATGAAGCTCTTTCCAACCAAGCCATGGCTGTCTGATTCGCAAGTACATTTTGATAGTTTATATATAAGGTTAGAAACAATGCTGGCTTACAAAATACTTTATGAAGTAGAGGTTTTTGTGTAAGAGGATTACACACCCTATTGAAACTCTATTTTGAATCCATTTGTACAAAATTTTGAGATGAAAACTTGGTAAAATATAACGGAATCCAATCTAAAATCCTTTGCTTCATTTCAAGTTAAGTGAATTTTCTTATATGTTTCTAGCTTTCTATAATATGATCTCAATCTTTCATATAAAACTTTGAAACTAATCAAACATTATATATGATAGATTATTTTTTTTAAACATGAGTTAATAAAAATAAATTAATAAAAAATTTAAAAGTTTTTAACTATTATATTGTATATTCTAAAATTAGATATGAAATTATATCTAATGATTTTATTTCAATCTTTCAATAAGTATTCACACATACTTGCTTCACTTAGGAAATAACCAAATTTAATCCAAAGAATTGTTACACAAGGAATGTGATTATTCTCAAATAATTTAGGAATTATCATAAATTGCAGGTAATTTCTAATACTCTTTTTATGGAGTCTGAATTATGTGAGAAAAAAAATAGTACATTATATAGAATATTTATTTTTAAGGGAATGATTTAAGGCACAACATTCAGCATGCAAACAAAGTTTTTCGCAGCATTAAAGAATACGAAATGTGATATAAAACTTATGATACAAGAATTATGAAAAAAAAGATGTCAAATGTTCTCTAAATCGTAATGAACTATAAAAATTTAAATGCAAAATAAAAAAGGAAACTCATTAAAATTTAGCAAAGAGTGGTCTGGAAATATTTAGAGGAAATCATAAAAATGGATTATTTTTCTTAAAAATGATGTTGAACTTTATATTTAAGAAAAAAAAACTTTCAAACTAGGCTCTCTATGTTAGATTTGAGAAAAAACATTCAGTCTCAATAAACGTTCCAAATACACACATTTACTGTGACATGACAAAAGACTTCATTTCCTAATAAGATGAAGATGGAAATAAACGAATGTATAACTTTTGTCAGAGAAACATATCATCAGTGTTTTATTGGACACCCTTTTGAATCTAGAGTTATTTGAATTCTATTTGGCATGATCTCAAGGACCTTAAATCAAAAAGAATGGAGCTTTTCTCTAAAATGAGTATAATTTGAAATTTTATATCTTAAAGTTTTGCTTCATTTTTCTTATGTAATTTTCACATTCTTATATTTTCAAGCCCGAATTACGAAAACAGTTAAGAGATTTCTTGTAATTAATAAACTACTGTTTAAAAAATTAATGTGCTTGAAGCTAATAAACTACTGTAATTAAGTTAATAAACTACTGTTTAAAAAATTAATGTGCTTGAAGCAATTGTTTTTTCCAGATTGATATTTGTTGTGTTAAGAATAATACTATGAATATCTTAATTTATTTCTATTAGTTTGGTATGCTTTTTCCATTAGTAATTTCTTTTTATAAACGAATACTAATTCACATCATCTACATTTAGTTAAAATAGCTCTTGAATCACTACAAGCTCTCTCTCAGGAACTGAGAGTAAAACTCAAGAATCATTGAAGTAAAATGCAATGTACCAAACACTCAACTGAGCTTTATATTTACTAAAAATGGAGAATTCTTAATTTGTAGATAAAAAAGTATATGGTGTAAGAATTATACAAATAAGCTACTAATTTTTACAGTTTTTAGGAAAAACTAAATCAATACAAAAAGTTTATTCATTAATAATTTAAAAATATATTAAAAAATTAGAATATTGACTTCACATAATGAATCGATACCAAGAAAATGTTCCTTATGCGTTATTATGTAATTTTTATGTATCATTAAAATGGACCTACTTTCTTAAACTGTATGATATTTTATAATCAAAATGTACATAGAAAACTTTTCCCTATACTTAATGTAGCCCCACATAGTGCCCAGTTTCCCCAGAAGCATTCCATATATTTTATGTATTTCTTTAAAATAAACTTAATGTACCATTTTCTATATAAATCTTTAATAACATTATTCGTAAATACTAATACAAAATGCATGCATACTTACATTTTTGAACAGGCAAAAATGTAACGGAAATTGAAATGATTCTACAACACATGTCGTTGTTTAATCATTAATACTGTATCTATTATTGAAACGTGTTAGTTAATATGATGATTCTATAATTAACGGTGATAAAAATAACAATGCTTAAAGAGAAAGCACCAGGAAGCTCTCATTCGTGAATGTTTGTCATACCAAGCAAATGATGTTATGGCTGAAGATTTCTCCATCATCACGTTTACTGTGCTATAATCATCTGAAGTATGCTTGGAGCCCTCTTAGTAAACAATCTGTGTATAATCAGCTAACACCAACTCCAGCATCACTTAAGTAGTTCTTATACGTTAATGATCCATCCCGCCTCCAACTACGTAACGCGAGGGAGTCTTCAACTATTAATATATAATTAGCAGCTTTATATGGTGGTCCAAATAAGGGATACAATACGGATGTTTCTAATAGTTAGAATGCATAATCTATCTAACGAGACTGTTGCATTAATGCTGATTTGCATTATGTTTTAACCTCAAACTGAAAGTATTATCTTTGCTATATAATCCTACAAAATTATTCTACTAATTTAACAAGGATAATTTTAAACAATATACTATCATATTTTAAATTATTATATGCCTGATTTGCAGTGCATGCACTAAAATACTCATACTTAAATTAAACGAGAAAATATTTATGAGCATAATGTAAAATAAACAAATAAAAATAATGTTTTTTCATTAATATTTTACAGCATTCTGTGACATTTTTATTTTTTCCATACAATCATCAATTACAAAACATCCTGTTTTATATATGACATCAAAAGTATGAGTTTTATTTTGACTTCTTCAAATACTTACTAAAATTTGTATTTTATTCTGTATAATAAGTTACATTTTTCTTAAAAAAATACTATCACAAATTAGCTGTTCATAATTTTTAAACTAGTTCTAAATTTTACTTTCAGAAATATTTCTATAGAGATATTTTTCATTTAATTTAAATTTTTAAAAAGTTAATAATAATATTATTTTCGTGACAATAATTAATTTTATAATTGTTACTAAAATGACTATAGAAGCAGTAATAAAAATAAATAGAATTTAATATTTTCCTTTTATTATAAATAAGCATTATTTTTTGTACTTTACATGTTCATGTAGGATTATTTTTCCGTTACTTTGTAAGGAAACTTCACTTAGTTTTAGCAAAAAGACATTATATATTTTGCATCAGAAAGTGAACAAATTTAAGCAAAAGAAATACTATTATACATTAAGGGCGTGAGAGCATTTAATATGTTTACATTCTAAATCATCTAAAGAAAAATAAATAATCTCACAGAGAAATTAAATAGAAGTTCTAATCAAATAGAAATATAGATATTATGAGTGTAAAATATTATTTATAAGCTTAATAATATTTTACATTAATAATAAGCTTAATAAACGACAAAAATATTCGTATGATTCGTAAATTATAGTGAATTATAGTGAATCACGTAAGATATTCGTAAATTATAGTGAATCAAAAACAATAATATGCATACTTTATAGCAAAATAGTAAATCTAGTCTATAACACTATAATAGATGTGATAGATAAAACCAAAGATTACAGTTAATCAATTTACAATACCGATGGTATATAAAATCCAAAATAAATTTAAGTAAAGAAAATACATATTAATTGTTTTAAAGAATGTGTAATGAAATGTATTAGATTTAATATTGACACAATTTGCTATTAATCTGCATAATAATGTGTATCTGCTCCATTGGCATGTAAAAAAGTATATAAGCCAAATTGTTATAAAGCACAGGCATAAGCAAGGTAATTAATTTTTATCTTTAAGAATTTATTGAATATTTACAATATTCTGTGGCATTATTTCCTTTATTTATGTCTGAATTAATAACAAACCATTATTATCTATTTATTATAGCTAAGCATACTCGATTAATAAAGTATGTAGGTCATTTACTGCTAAATGAAATCGAAATAAACATTTATTGCATATCAGCTAAGTACTTTATCCTTCATACATTGATTAATCATAGAATTCTTTATAGTATATATATTTAGCTTGAAAAATAGAAATAATTAAAAATACAATTTTATCAAAGAAAAATGAATCTTCCCTTTTAATTTATTATTATAAAAGTTATGTTTCACATAAATTTTGAGATTAAAAGGAATCTTGAATTTAGAAGCTTAGAGAACTTTAAAAAAGGTTCAAGAATTACAGAACACAAGTATTAAATTCGCTATAAAATTCAGCAATTTCCGAGAAATCAAAGTATTTTTGCAAATTCCCAAAGTCCCTTTGCAAATTATCTTTAAGAATCTTCACATTACTGAGATTTCAAGATTCCGATCACCACTCAATTTTCCTTCAAGTTTCTTGTTATATGCTTAAATTCACTAGAGCCTTTGATTTAAAACCACTTTTCTTTAATAAAGAATTGATTAGATAAAATTTGAAACTAGAACTAATAGTCTTGCAAGGTAAACAGTATAGTTTTGTGTTTACATGTTTCAAGAAAATCTTACATTTCCCTTTCGGATTAAATATACTAAGGAAATAGGTCAAGAGTACATACATTCGTGATTTGAATATAAATAGAAATATAATTTTTCTCCAGTGAGAAAAAATACTGCCCTAGAGAGTAATATCTATCGATTGGCAAAGAGCAAGAAAAAAACGTTGACTTTTTTTTTTTTTTTAAAAAAAGGGGGAAATAAGCCTCCTATTTTCTTTTGCAAGAACCATTGATTTGTGACAAGTTTTTGTGTTCCACCAGAAAAGAAAATTGACAAAATATGACGTTATTATTTTTTTACTGAACTTGCCTCGATGACCATTCTTCGGAAGCCCAACGGCAATAATGGAAAAACATTTGAAGTCGAAGCTGTTCAATCTGTCATCCCTTCCTTTTTCTTGTGAAGCTTCGTGTGAAGTAGGGATTTTCTTTTCCCCTTCCTTTCTACTATTCGCTCTAGTGTTGACCTAATCATTCATCGGAAAAACATCTTTGCATCTCTGTTATGATGGAAAACAAGATTACTTTGGAAGGTTTCATCCTCCAAAGAATGGTGCACGATGAATTGTCATAGATATAACGGCGAGTGAGGAGAATCAAAAAGGGAAGAAACAAAAATGAATACCAAAAGGAAACTTCTTTCAATCTTGGGTACTTGGTAATAATAAATAAAGAAGCATTCTATCTCGTGGGCATCAAATTAAATTTATGGCCTCAGGCTACCCGAGAAAATATCAAAATAGTGTTTGGGAGATGATTTGAAACGACTATTATTCTGATAATAACGAATGCACAACACTGAAGTGAAAAGCTCCCTTTCGTCATTTATTATGGTGTCTTGTCTGTGGCAAAATAAACGAGGCCAAACAAATTTCCCGAGGAAGAGAAAACATTTTGAGAAACAAACAAGTAATATCTACTTTGAGGAACTTTGTTTATAGAGGCTGCAAATGCATTGCTTTCTAGGGGAGAAGAATTAATATTTAAATAAATGATATATTTTGTTAACTTCGTGTAAGATTTTGAGTAAACTTTTGAAATGCATTTCCATTTCTTGAAATTTTTCATTATCTATCTTGAATAATAATATTATGAAATTTGGTGTATCCATTTTACTATTATTAATATTTATTTAAGAAGAGAGAGAGACAGAATGTTTGTAGTTAGAAAAATCCTGCTGTAAAATGTATTTAATAATGCTTTAAAAGTGAAATTTTCATCGCTTTCAAGCTTACGAATAAAGAATACGTGAAGTTAAATAAGCTATGTCATCAATAACTTTTAAATTTAGAGATAAACTTCCCAAAAATGCTACTTTTGAAACCACGCGCTAAATAATTATTACTTGAATTTATGAATGTAATCATGATGAAGGTTGTAGTGTTAATGCTTGATAATGCAGTATGATAGTGATAATAATGAAAAATGGGGTACATAGAATTGAGGAATTATGAAATTTTGTTTGATGACAAAGCAAATTGTCATTGTGATTTTATTATTATTTTGTTTTTATCGTTAAGTTCTTTAATAACGTCTGTTAATATACTTATCTGAAAAAATGTTACATTCAACCCCTATTTTTTCACTATTATATATTCTTTCTTTTCCCAGTAATATTCGTTTCCACTCAAGTGTTTGTGACAAATATTACACCATTTTGTTGTTTCTTTCTTTATTTATATTTTAAAAAGATTAATTTGTCTTTTATCACCTGTAAATTAATGCACAGTAAATTCTTTTCTTTTGCTTAAATGATATAAATTGTAATTAAATTATTATATTGCAAGATAGATAAAAAATTTAGCAGATATATATATACGTATATACTTGCTTTATCATTCTAATTATAAATTATCTATAATTTATAATTTTTAACTGCTATAATTTTAATTAATAACATATTACATGCAGAAGAATAAAAAATAATTTGCTTACTTTTCGTAGAAAATTTTATAAAACTCATCAATTTATGCTTACAGTGCTTATATTTGTCTTATTGGAAACATTCACACATTTTTAAACATTCCTTTAAATATATAACTCTGATCAAATTTGAATGAATTTTAGGTTAATGTATTTAACAGTGATATAACAATTAATCTGCAAATAATTTCCAATAATTTTAAAATTTTTAAGAAGCTACTGAAATTTCTCAAAAACATTTATTTTTCATGAGAAGAAAATTATCCCTTTATGTTCCAATAAACTGTTAAAACTTTTTAAAAGAGATATTGCTCTGTGACTAAATCCAATTCACACAGTTACAATATATATTACTTTGTACTTAAAAGTTTTTTCGTAGAATTTGGTATGTTTATTTTCTTACACAAAAATCTAGATTTAAATCCCCCAAATTAATTTATTATTGAATTTTTTTTTTGTAACATTTGAAAGTTTTCCCTTAGTTATAAAGTATTATTTAATTATAAAAAAAATATTTATACTTTTTTTATATTTTAAGGTATTTTAAACTACATATGTCTCGTTCAAATCAAGGCAAAGTAGTCAATTATGTTTCTAATAAATAAACTCGGCTTGAATGTTTTCTGGTCAAATCAAGTTAATTAAGATTTATTAATCAATATATTTTTTTTTATCTGAAAAGTCAACTTGTTTATGAAAGATAATTAATCACTCACTACAAAAGGTGATATTTTTCCTTTCTCAAAATATAAAGAAACTGGAAATCAATATTTGGAGTATATAGATTTTTAAGATTTCAGAATACTTTTTGAAATCCAAATAGAGATTTGGAATGCCTTCCAGAAAAAAAAATAACTAATAAAAACGCGTCTGTGCAATCATTTTTAAAAGTTTTCTTAACTGTAAATTAAATTTTTTTACCAGACCACACTATTTAATGATTTAAAATATTTTATCAAAGATAATATTAACATTTCCATTTTATGTTTCTATTTTCTACATATTTTCAAATTTTTACATTCAGATATTTTAAAAATTTATCTTCAATAACAAGCATGCTATTCAAATAAAAGTTTAAATTTATGTTTGATTTTTTTAATTATTGTAAATTTAGATATGTCTTATAATAAAGTATAACATAAATTTTTCTAACTTTATCATTTATAAAAAAACATACATAGTCGAATAATTTGTTGAACTCTCAAATCGGTTTCTTGGTAATGGTATTTAGCAAATGTTTTAAAATGTTTAAAAATTATATGTAACGAACAGAACTACTGATAACTTGCAATTAAATTACATGATGTTGAAATATCATTAAAATTCTTGAAATGCATTTCATATTGTTTGTTTTCAGTTTATAGCGAATCATAACTTATTTTGTATGGTACTATGTAGTTTTATATTGTAATAACAATTACTTATACAAAATTTTAAAAATTCGAAAATTTACTAACATTATGAAATAAATTTGATGAGAACAAAGCATAACTTATAAATTTGCTCAAACCTTATAAAAGCTGTATGGTACAAAATTATAAAATTATAAAGCATTTAAATTTGAATATTATTCACATATAATAAAATTTTTAATTTATTTAAATACCGTTTCTGTAATAGTCTAAAATTATTTCTCTGCTTAAAGTTTAACAAGTTGCAATTTATTTTCTCAGAAGATGTCAACAAATTTCACTTTTATTTAGAAATGAATCTTTTGAATGTAATCAATTGTTAGTTGACGCGATAGTTCTCATACATTTCATTTTTATTTCGTAAAAAAAAAAAAAAAAAAAAAAAAAAAAAAAAAAAAAAAAAAAAAAAATGAAATAATAATGTGCAATTAATTAAAAAAAAAACTACCCTTTAAACTGACGATTTTAACAGAATTTTTAAATATAAAGATTAAAAAAATCCATTTTATTTATTCATAAAAGAATAAAGGTATAGTTATAAAATTAGTGTGCGAATTTGATGTGAATTATAGTATACATCAATTTGCGTGTTCCAAATGACGAGGTATAATAAAAAGATATTGGGGAGAATCCGAGTTGGAAAATACTCAACATCTATTGTTAAATATGTGTGAAATAATAGATTTACAGTAAATTAGTTGTAGGAATATGCTCTTTGTGGAAAAAGTTTATTCATTGTATTTTTTTTCTCTTTGTTGAAAAAAAAATACAATGGATTAGCTTATGTTGGTATTGAAGTGTTGCTTTTTTCCCGAAAAGTATAGTGAGAGAAAATTAAGGTATTTGCTGCAACTATAAAAATTACAAAATACACCTTATTGCTGAAGCTCAAATTGTTCAAAATGGTTTAAATTCATATTTGAAAGTTGTACAGAACCTTTTGAACTTCCTCTAAAAGAAAGAGTAATACATAAACATTGATAAGTCATTATGAAAAATTATTTACTATGGTTCTTTCTGTCGTAAAATTACTTTTTTTAAGCTGTCTATGAAGAAAAGAACAATCGATATAAGATAGATTGATGAGAGATAAGGTACAATTATATAGTAATAGCATCGATCGCAGGAGCTTTACATAGGTAAATAATCTCTACAGACTCTGAAAATATACGGTTTAGAAAGCGTCAATTGTATTGTACAATAATTTCTAAGCAAATTAAACTTATTGTTTCATCTTCGAACTCCACATTTTTCATCATCAGAGACTTAGAGAATACTTATATTTGCTATACGTTTTTTGATTGTCATTTGGAAATGATGTTGACTTGAAGAAATCCTACATTTATAGACCTAAATTTGAATATACCTTAAACTAGAATTTTTCTTAATCTAGCATTTCTCAAAGCCTATTTACCTTAATCTAGCATTTTTCTTACCTTAGACTCTGAATGAACTTGGGAATATAATATATAACCTTAAATAATTCAAAATTTTCAATGCTTTTTAGAATCGAAGTTAACATTTTTAGTTTCGTTCATCATTAGAATAAATGTTGAAAGTAGTTTCAACTTGTATATGGATTATACATGAAGGTACTGTAAAATTTCTTATACCTATAGAGAAAATAGCTCCTTTGTACAAAAGAGACCATAACAATATTTCTCAGTAATAATAAATTTAACACTTACGAATTTGTGCCAATTTTTTATACCTATTTTCTACATATTTTGGAATAATTTAATAAGAATTGCTAAGGTTACACATTATTTAGATTAAACATTATATTTTGAATTAATAACATCCAAGAATATTCTTATGAGTAAAGTATTAATCTTTGTATAAGATGCACCACTTTTTAAACGAAGGATATTTCTTTACGTTACGCTTATTTTTGGTTAACATCTATGCATATCAAAATGAAAATATTAGAAAACAAGAATTTTCCAATATTTAAATCAAGACATTTAATATAATTACTTACAATAAGCATTTAATGTCATTTTTTATGTCATTGAGTTACTTTTCAGCTTCATTCACTGAAAATTTTGAGTTAGAGCTACTAACCTTCATAATTTTCTGCAAGTTCCCTTGAAGTTATTTTATTGTCAGAGATAATTTCTAATAATCAGGCATCACTTTCAAATTAATTGTTACATCCATTTATAAATAACATATTTACATTATGTACAGAACCAAAAATGTAGCAAATCATGTTTTTAGAAAAGCAATAGATATAAATTTATTGTTGAAAAATAATTTAAGTTAAATTAGCTCTTATCTAAGGATAACTTTCAATTATTAAATACATTTATGTGGATTATACATGAAGACATACTTCATAATAATCTAAAATTAAGAAATACTTTATAATAATCTAAATAGGTTATTATAATGACTTCTTTCATTACGGCTAGAGTTGTTTCTTGTAAACCATAATTATTAAGTTTCTTTTTATGTATAAATATATAATTTATTTTATCTATAAATAAAACTCAAGAATTATACTTTTCTGTTCTATGATTAAAAATATCCTTATAATGGGTATTCAAAACGTTTTATAATTTTTTTATTCATGAACACAAATTAATTTGTTAACTATTTCAGGGTTGACAACAAGACATTGGAAACTATTAAAATGTTATATATCCATTCTTTAATATACATTAAAAAATTGTAAACGAAACTTTTATGCAATTCAGTGTAAGATATTAATTGAGACGAGGGTTATATTTATATGTATCAACGTATTGCGATAAAAACAATATCTATACTTATTTATATTTGAAATTATAGAAGTATGAATAATTTAGAAGAAAATGAGCTGAGATAAGGAACATAATATAGTTTTAACAGTTCATATTTTATTTACTACTTATTGAAGATTAATGCCATTGCTTAACTGTGAGATTAATGAATTAAAAATATTAGGAAGATTTTGCTGATTACTTTATCAATACTTAGTTAACAAGGCCTTGTGCAGTTTCGAAATAAGTAATACATTACGGTTCAATTGTATGAGAATCCATTAAATATATTTAGTTAGCTAGAATTATAAATTAACATATATTTGAATACTTAATGTTTTATTTATAAACTTATATAAATTACTGAATCTTACCCAAAAATGAAATTGCTTTTGCGTAACTTTGAAGAATTTATTTAATAAATCATAAGAATGTGTAAAAAAGTAAGGAAATATATTTAATTAATTAAGAAACAAAGTTAAAACATTTGAAACGACAAGAAAGGTTATAATTTAAAAAAAATATTATTATTTATCTTCTTTCTGACAGTTTCTTGATTCTCAGTGATTTTTTATTTCATGACACAAGCTTTTTACCAAGGAAATTTTCTAAGCATAATTATTTGAAACAGTGCCATATTTAAAAATTTAACTTGCGATTTCAGTTTTAAATTAAAAATATACATTTATTATATTTAAAACAATATTCTTTTGTAGTAAAACTCTGCAATGAATAAGAGTAAGTAGATACTAAACTTAATAATTAAAGATATTGCTCTTATGATGCTTTACGAGTCACTGAATTCTCGTCATAGAGAGTCTAGATGTACCCTCTTCATAAATCTTTAAAATAATCTAATTTGAAAATAATTAAGGCTTACATTTTCCATACGGGAGGACATATAGCTGCTGTTAAAATTTTCAAATATAAAAGTAAATGAATGAGCACACTTTACACATGCTGTGTAAAGTTCATTAAATGCATGTAATTATTTGCACATTTGATGTGAAAATGTTATTCCTTTTTTACTTTTTATACACCAGAAGTATACTGATTAGAAATTGTAATCGCTCTTTGTATGCACATTTTATCAAAACTATGGATTCAAAAATAGCTTCTCGACAAGCAGTTTTGGAATTAGATGATATGTGTTCGTGTATTTTTAAGAAGAATTTAGATTTGCCTTAAGGGCATTTAAAAACTAGCTATAAAGTATTTTGGGCTGAGAAATGTTAAAAAGTATTATGCCATCATCATATTTTGCTTAACTAAAATTTTTATTCTTTATTAATCTACGGCCCGATAGCGACGCTAACATCCAATACAGTCCTAAAGAAGCAACGTCTTTGTCCTGTTACTATTCCTCAGTTCTTTACATTTAACTTGATATATCTCTCGATTCTGCCTACATAATATAAAGTTGGATATGTACGGTCCCCAAGAACTTTTTCATTATGTATTTCTAAAAACAATATTTTTATTTGGACTTCTCCTTAAGATGTTAAACAGCAATTGAAATCTGGGTATTTTAATTACTTGGAAAATATTGTAAGCTTTTGAATGAAATTTATTATCAATTCCTCATATTTCACGGTCTTGAATTAGTCTAACTATTCTTCTCAATACTTTCGCATAAAATATAATTAATTCACAATTCATTTTGTAACTGTAAATTGTTAACAGCCATATTATAGAAGCGAATGGAGGAACGTTTTATATAGTTTACAATTGGTTCATATAGCTCACTATACTTTATCTAAGATTTAAAGAAAACAGGTAATGACCTTTATTGTAAGTTTTAAATGTAAATATGCAATTTTAAAAAGGTATCTATTTTTATATTTCTTTTAATCTTCAAAAAAGGTGATCAGTTATTTCTTTGAAAGTTATATTCAATATAATTAATTGTAATGAGAAGACGCACATTAACAGATAACTACATTTATCTGATATTCTTCATTGATATTTAAATTATTATAAAAATTCTGAATTTTTTGTATAGTTTGGAGAAAAATAAAAAATTATGTTTGAGAAAAAATGAGAAAATTCTATGAATATAACAATTAAATTTAATTAAATGAATTTGAAATCAATGTGCTTACAATAATTAAAAAATTAGAGTCGGCCCTAAAGAATTTTTTTACGAATTTCTTCCTTAAATGCACAGTTTTCCCCGCAGATTTTAAACTGTTTCCATTTTATTTTATTACATGGCTATTATTTTTGTAATATAAAATTAATAAAGCTTTAGTACTTTTAAACATTTAGTTTATAATGTTGGTTTATTAATTGTTTATTTTTTTCTGAGACTAAAAATTGGAATATTTCTAAGCTTGATATCATTGAAATTTCAAAATTTCGATAATTTATAATTCTCCCATTAATTTTTAATCTGATTTTTACATAATTATTAACTTAACAAATACACAGAAAATATTTGTAGTTGACTAACTATTTTTCCTTAAATTATATTTACTGAAATAATGCATATAATTAAATCAATTCAATAATATTTTAATAATATGGATATAAATACGTGCTTAACTTTTTTTTCTTATTTCATTAATACAATACTTTAATCAAACATTGGTTGATTTGATTTAAAAATAAAATTAAAACAATTTGCTTTATGAAATATGTTATATACCTTTAA
>JAPDSC010047394.1:167172-180470 GCA_026290005.1 Latrodectus geometricus
TATATATATATATATATAAATATATATATATAAATATATAATGTACAATATTAAGGTAATTTTTTTTTTGCTTACAAGTTTCTTAAAATATGTCCAACCTGGTTGAAATGAATTGTTAAATAAATAAAGTGACTCTTCAAAGACATTAGTAGAACAATATTAAAACACTCAATCTGTATTTTATAATAAATTGGATAAAGGTAGACGACAGTCTAAGAATACTTCGAAATATCAAAATTAAAACACGAAGTTTATAATTCGCACAAATGTTTTGCATTATTTCTTTTATTAATGTAAAGATTATCAAATTTAATAAAAGTCTCCCATGGGAGAAAATAAATGCAAGTACGATTAAGATAATCTTTTAAAATATAAGTGGAAGGGAAAGTAATGAACCTTGCTTCGGGCGAAATAAAATTAAAATAATTTTCATTCAAGAAATGATGTTCTTTTTACAGGTATTTTTGGTAAAATCAATGAAATGATTAATCTGATAGTTTTAGGGAAACATTGTTAAGATTTGTGATTCTTAATCTCGGAATGAGAATACACGTACATTAACAGCAATTAATAAATGGAAGGGAATATTTTTGCAGATAATAAACGTTTAATTAGAAAATGAAAGGTTAAACGATTAAGAGATAGTAACCAATTTGTAAAATTAAAGATTGATTTTGAAGCAAATTAATTAAATTGGACTGAAAATATACGATTAAAATCTTTATGTATTTTAAAACAAAGTTTACAGCATTTAATGAAAATTAAGTAGGTTTAGAATCATAATAAAAACTTGCGAAATAAAAGTTAAATAATTCATGTTTTAACAATGACAGATTTTTTTAAGAAAAATTTCAATAATTTATTCTTTCTCAAGCTAGGAGCAGCTTGTCTTTACTTGGACGTTGCGCCATTGAAACCAACCAACCAAACTTTCTTAAGCTGTAGTATAACTGTAGGATTATTTTCTTCAGAGCTGAAGCAATTTGAAAAAAACAAATCTAGAAAATATGTAGGAGTAAATTCTTTTCAAACTTCCAAATTATTATAAAAGAATAATTATACATATGTCTGAAGGAAAAGGAGAAATATTTAATAAAAAGTTTGGATATTTTAGTTGTATTACATTTTGCATGCATCAAAAATTTTTCACTTAAACCCATGAACAAAATTCAGAAAAAAAATATTTTGCAAAATTATTCTACTTTTTAAAAGCGTAATTTGTAGATGTCACTGTGCATACAGTTCAAATATCAAAAATTTATATTAAAAAAAATCAATTTTAAATAACTCTGATGAGTTTTCTAAACCCTTTGTAATCATTTTTAACTATTCTTATGTACCCTTAACAAAATTAATAGGAATGTTATCTTCTAAAAAGTGGCTTAGCACAATTTGTAATATATTATTGGAATAAGGTGGAAGTAATTGTTCAGATTAGACCAATGATAAGACTCTATTCTATCCAATTAAATGGAACAAAAACTATCTTAAAGTAAGTTTAAATAAGTTTTTCAAGTAGAGTGTACAAGATCTATAAATTTGTATTCACTCCTCTCTGTACACTATTTTCTCTTGAAATTATTACACGTGTATTGCAATCCTAACCTTCAAAAACATTTGTATGATTAAAGTTCCTAAATTATACAATTGGAAATAGAATTCCGAAATTTTCAAGTGTTGCGGTTAATTTCTGGCTTAGGGTACGTTTATACTTAATCTTAGTTGAATTACAGTTATATATTTAATTACAATTATAAATTCTTTCTATTTTCTGGATTAGAATTTTGGCATTGTCTCGCTTTTGAAAAGGCATCTCTTCATTTTCATACAACCTTATATGATAGATAGTAATGTGCTTCTCATATAAGCACACATTACTTACTCTTACATATTCAACTTTTAAATTTTGTCCTATTGCTGTTTCACCTGATTATATATATAGCAATAATGTAAAACATTTTTAAGGGGATTGCTGTTTTTATGTCTTTTCCTTTAAAGTAATATAGAATCCATCAAACATAGTAGGTGGAGAATCCTTTATCAATTTTCAAATTATCCCAATTAAATATGCTTCAATAATATTTTTTTTTTTCGAATTCTGACAAATATGTAATTTTTGTTTATTGTAACTAAGACAATTATTGCTTGTACCTCCTAGTACAACTTGTAATACCTTTCTACTAAAGGTGAATAATCAGGTGTAAGGATAAACGATTTTGAATTAAAAATTAAACTACAAATTATTATGATTCACCGGAAGAAAGAAGAAATTCCATAGACAATTTTTTTAACAATTATAAAATTATATTATAGAAAATAATTGAAATTTTCTTTCTTTTGTAAAAATATCATTTATATACTGCCTAATTATTGAATAAAATGTATTCATCTAGTCAATTCAAAGAAAAAGAATTATTTCAATGATTGAATATAATATTAAAAATAATTTATTTTTTACATTCAATAAATTTCATCAAATATACACAGATACAATATTGAAATTTACTTTCATTCTCATAAATTGTTAGAAAATTAAAATATATTTAGCATTAATTCTTTAAAGATACTAGTAGAATACTATTGAACTATTTTCTTGTATTTCTTAATAAATATAACAAATATAAAAGGTTGTACGAAAATAATTATTAATATCAAAATTAAAATATGAAGTCTAGTTATGATATATTCTGCACTCTTTCTATAATGTTTACACTTTTCTGCATTCAGTAAGATAATGTATATTATATTTCAATACGAAATAGGATTAAACCGTATATTAATGATAGAACAGAGCAGAGAACTTTATTAAGAATTACATTTTTATTTAATTTAAAATTAAAGCTTATAAAGCTAGCATTATCTTTTAAATAAATTTAAACCTGTAAACAATGAGTTATATGAACTGTAAAAGCTTTAGTGAAAGGCTTTAGAGAGGCAGATATCATGTTAATTAGTAACACATTATTCTTTCCTCTTAGCCTCCATGAATTAATCATGTGATGCAGCATTACATGAATTAATAATGCAAATTGCATGAATTAGTCATGGAGATGATGAAACTAGTAGAAATAACACCTACTCCATTAAGGCTGAAAGCCGTATTCTATCGAAGTATATAGAGTAAAATTCCTTCTAAACAGAGCTCAAGGGTTTAAGTAATGCAATGTTAAGAAGTTGAATAGAAGAGTTATTTATTTACACAAGAAAAGGACTCAGCAAACAAATAAGTAATCTAGAATAAAAAAAAGTTGATTAAAAATAGTTGTTAGGAAATTTATTCATTGAAGATATCCAAAAAATTTATTGAGAAATTTAATTTTAAACTTTTTTGATGCAAATGATATGTAAACTTGCAAATAAGAAAAAAGATAAAATGTTTAACTCATTTTTTGGTTCTTAAATATTTTTTTTTAAATTTAAAATGACAGCAAAGCAAAACTAATTGCTTTTGTATTCTAATTCCAAATAAAGTTTAATACAAGTTATTAAGTTTAAAATTAAGTGTTTATTCTATTATTAAGATACACTACTGGCCATTAAAATTGCTACACCAAGAAGACAACATGCTACAGACGTGAAATTTATACGAAAGGAAGAAGGTGCTGTGATATGCAAATGATTAGCTTTTCAGCGCATTCAGACAAAGCAGGTGCCAGTAGCTACACCTACATTGTGTTTGAATGAGGAAATTGTTCAGCCGGTTCCTCATACACAAATTGCATTTGAACGTTGTTGCCTGGTGAAAGTTGTTGTGATGCCTCGTGTAAGAAGGTGAAATGCGTACCAGCACGTTTCTGACTCTGATAAAGGTCCAATTGTAGCATACCGGGATTGCGGTTTAACTTATCGCAGTATTGCTGCTCGCATCGGTCGAGATCCAATGACCGTTAGCAGGCTATGGAATCTATGGGTTCAGGACTGTAATATGGAACGCCATGCGGGATCTCAACAGCCACCTATCACTAGCAGCCGAGAAGACAGGCATATTAACCCCATAGCCGTAATGGATCGTGCAACCAGGTCACGAGCCGTGAGTCTAGAAACGGGGTTGTTTGGAAGACAACAAGTGTCTGCACGAACAGTTCCACGACGTATGCAGCAGCATAGACTCTCAGCTCGGAGATCATGGCTGCGGCTTTCCTTGACGCTGCATCATAGACAAGAGCGCCTTCAATGGTGTGATCAATGATGAACCTGGGTGCACCAATGGCGAGACGTAATCTTTTCAGATGAATCCAGGTTCTGTGTACAGCATCATGATGGTCGCATCCGTGTTTGGCGGCATCGTGGTGAACGCACACTGGCAGCATGCATTCATCATCGTCATACTGGCCCATCACATGGCGTGATGGTATGGGGTATCATAGAATACACCTCTCGGTCACCTCTTGTTCACATTAATGGTGCATTGAACAGTGCACGTTACATTTCTGGTGTGTTACGACCCGTGGCTCTACCCTTTATTCGAGCCCTGCGAAACCCTACGTTTCAGCAGGATAATGCCTGACCGCATGTTGCCGGTATTGTACGGACCTTCCTTGATACGGAACATGTTCGACTGTTGCCCTGGCCAGCTCGATCTCTAGATCTTTCACCAATAGAAAACGTCTGGTCAATGCTTGCCGAGCGACTGGCTCGTCACCAAACGCCAGTCACTACGGTTGATGAACTGTGGCATCGTGTTGAAGCTGGATGGGCATCTGTAACTGTACATGCAATCTAATCTCTATTTGATTCAATACCCAGGCATATAACTGTAGTTATTACTGCCAGAGTTGGTTGTTCTGGGTACTGATTTCTCAGGATGTATCCATTCAAAGTTTTTGAAAATTTAATCACTTGTTATTTTTAGTATAATATATTTGTCCAATAAATATCATTTTGTTATCTGTATTTCTTCCTGGTGTAGCAATTTTAATGGCCAGTAGTGTACTAAATTTTCTAGGAAACAGTAGTTTTTTTTTTTTTTTTTTTTTTTTTTTTCAAAATATTAAATGTTATATTTGCTTTTTTTGTAAATTGAAATCTTCATCATAATATGAAAAATTTCAAAAAATTATTTTTTGCTGTTTCTTTAGTTTAATTAAACATTTAAACTAAGCATTTTTTTGGGATTTAAGAGGAGTGCCTTTTTTGAATATATTTAAATTTGCCAGTAGATAAATTAAAGTAAATTCAGAGAATATTAAAATTATAACTACATTTTGTAAATTTAAATGAGTTTTAATTGGTTTTCTTAAACTTTTACTAATTAATAAAAAAAATTAAATTAATGGGAATATACATAACATGTATTAGAGGTTTCCATATTTTTAAAATAACTGAACTGAATATGAAAACAGAATATGTAATATGTATGTACTACTAGTTCTAATTATTTATAGAAAAAAAGTGTTCGAATTGTTGTACGTGCATTTATTCATATATTTATCTTGACGCATAACCTTAAAATTATTAATAGATTTTTGAAACTATATGTGAATAATATATTTTTGCAGTTTTCATTGAATAATTATATTTATAAATGCCTAACAGTAAAGATAGTCTCAAGGTAGATTTTCCATTCTGAAGCAATACTTAATTTTACAGAAAGCAAATATTTTTCACAAAATTAATAGATAATAATTAAGTCATTTTTTTTAATTAGTAACTAAATTTATACTTTTATTTACAGGGTAGATTGCTATTTTATTACGATATGAATGAGATTTGAAAACATTCCTTGGAATTCGCAAAAATTCATTAAAATCTTACTAGAGTGATTCTATTAAAATTACTGGAGCTATGGGAAATTATAAGCAAATGGGTGAAGAACATTTGAGAAGAATTTAATTCTTCAAATTTTCTCAAATAGAGCCGAAAAAATTTTACTTCAGTGCTCTTTATATGCGTAGCAGGTTTATAAGTATTTTATGTTTATAAGATTTGTGTTTATAAATAAAGAAATGTACAATAAAATTTAACTGTGATTCGCTTTGTAATAATTTTTTTACTATTACTCATATTAATTGTTAAATTTCTTTTAAAATAAGGAAATTAGCTTTCATGAAATTTTCAGTTATCCTAGTAAAAAAAAGACGAATTATATTTCAATGACGAATTATAAATCAATGACGAATTATATTTTTCTATGTGTTTATTTTCATATGAATACATATTCTAACAATATAGAATGATAGGAAAATGTTTGTTACTAACATAGTACAACAGTCAGCAACAACTAACAGCTATAATAAACAGAAAATAGTAGTGCAGGTGCTATATCACAGATTGTGAATAAATCATAGTCGATAGTTTAGGAAATCTGCAAAAACGTTTTATAAAATATCCTAAATTCATATTGTTATCTTCTTTTCAGAATTGGTTATTTTTATGCAATTAATGTGCTACAGTCTTGCATCATGTGAGAATGTAGATTCTACTGGCTTGCATCTAGCAAATTATAATGAATAATTGCATTAATTTAAAGGAGGTAAATTTTAATTTGACATTTTTACAAGAAATTCCACATTGTTTAAAAGTAAAATTATAATCCAATGCAGCTTTACTTCATCAATTATTATTATTATTAATCATTTATTTGAAAAAATATACTTCCATAGCAAAAGTAGCTTGTCCTTAATATCTCACAGTATACAAATATGCTTCGGGATTCTGTGTTTAATAAAGAAACAGTTATATGAAACAATAAGTTTTATGGAAGATTATTTCCCCAGAGCTCTTCACTCTCGCAAAATCTTTTGTGACAAAATTTTTTAACACAATGATTAGCGAACAATTTTTGACATTTTTCATCTAGATTACTTATATAATTCCTTGTGGTTTTGGTTGTGTGCGGAGTTATTTAAAGAGACGTATATTAAAACAATCATCACATTGTTTTTTGAATTGTATAAATCATTGGATTTCAGATCGCTGTTTATTAACTAGTTCTTTCATGGGTATATCAATTAATTAAAACTCCTGATAATGTTTAAGAGATTTTATTGTCTGTTTCTAATTATTTGAAAAAATAGTTACTGATTTTTTTTTTGTTTTCTAATTACCTTTCTACCAGCATAAATGAGAGTGTTTTTCCTTCGTAAACCAATTATATCACATTTAAGTGACTGTATAAACACAGTATGATTAATGATTGTCCAATAGTTTTCAGTGGTGATATTATACGCCTTTTGCTTAGTTGGGTTTCATTCTAGTTTTTAATATACTTTTGATTTCTAAAGTAAGGTACATTGCATCATAAAAATAAGTTTATCGTAATTTTGAACACGACATGGATTAACAGCTAATATAAGGCTTTGAAAATAAGCAGAAAGTTGAAGTGTAAGATCTGTCACCCATTTTTAAATAGTGGTGTTTGGGGCTTATCCATTTCAAAAAGTACTGTTCCAAGTCACTGCTCGAATTTATATATATACTTAAATATTGTGAAATAAATATCCCTTTCCAATGAATCAATTTGAAATAGGACTCTGAACGGAGCAAAAATTGACTATTAATTTTTCTATACAATAAATATATATTTGAAAAATTTTACAACATAGAAATAATTTATTGCATGTGAAATTGTTGAGTGACTTTTAATTAGGGGTAAAATATTCATTAATACAATTTTTTTATTTAAGTTTATTCTTGAATTAATTTTCATGATGTAATTGAGATAGCTTCAATATAGTAAATTACTTATTGCAATTAAATTGTTAATATCATCAAATAAATATAGAACAGCAATTAAATTTAAAATTTCATCTAAAAGAAAAAATTAAAAATATAATTCATTTTTTTTATTTCTATATTACATTTCAAAAAATAAAAAAGTCCCTTATTATTAACATTTTTTTACTTTAACATCAATTTATAATGATTCTAAATTACAAAAACTAATAACATCAATCAAATATGATAAATTCCTAAACTATTTATTAATTCATAACTGCATCTTTTAATTTAATCAATCTAGCTCTTTTTAATTTGAATTCCGGATTTAAAATGCAAAAAATCAAAGGCAAGAAAAAACTTGAATTTGTACACCATACCTTGCCTTTAAATTTTATCGACATGGTATACAAATAATTCTATTTCTACCAATTTGTGATTAAAATAGAATATTTCTTCAACTGTAGAATGTTCTATGCAGGGTAGTTAAAAATAATATTTTCAATTTATTTTCTTTTACTTCTTAGAAGCTTAAAATAGTTTCTAGTTAGAGTACTTATCTAGTATATTCATAGATACTGTGTTACAATATTTCACAATTATTTTAAAATAGATGGCATTTTTCAACACAGTAAAACACTTTTTTTTTCATCTAGACTTTCGTGAAATTTTTATTTGTATTTTCGAATATTTGGAAATTCTCCAATAGCAAGCAATGGATTTCTTTGTTGCAGGTCTGATGAGCAATTGTTAAGTAAGTGTATTAAATTTTCTTTTCTCCTTAGATCCTAGATTTGCTCACTTCCTTAATTTTGTATCCTTTTATAAAAGGGGTAAAAAAATCATCTGAATTTTAATTAAAAGTATTTTCTGTGTTCAATCTTTTACTTTTTACTATAATTGCTTTATTCATTTAATAATATTTGATTCCTTTTTCAGGTTTCTCTGATTACACCAAATTACTCTGTAAATTACTATTTTTTATTTATTTATTATTTTTTTTATTTCTGTGAGCGGCTAATTTGTGTCTAGATAGTCCATAAACTATTTTTATATTTATTTTCCTTTAAATGACGTTAGGAAACGAATTTGCAAATTTGTTTCTCATAAAATGTAATTATTATAATTAGTACTTGTTACAATTTTAAATAAAAGTAGCCTTTTATTTTACTTATATATGAAATATAAAATTTTATTTGTAAAATATTTAACTTGCCATCTCATACATCGTATTATAGAATACTGAAAATGTTTTCATTTCAATGGATTAATAAAATAAAATACAAAATTGCTATTACTGAGTCCTTTATTTGAGATATTTGATTCAGAAAATTGGTAGATTGCAAATTAAGCGAACTAAATGAAATAAATAATGATGTGTCAATCAAATTTCTTGTTGATTGTTTGCAAATGATGAAAAACATTTTTAGAGTTATTTCACTTACAAAAAGAACTCTCTTGCTTAATTTCCAATGATTCTAAATAATGATACTTAGTTGCAACCCAGGACCCCAGGTCAAGAAATCAAATTTGGACAATGTAGTTTTTTGGCCCCTAATAAGCTGTTGCGTCATATCAAAGATTATTTTTAAAGAAATTTTTTGTAATTATACTTAAAGATATTAATGTCTCAAAATAAAAAAAACCTTTAATTATTTTATATTATGCCCAAGATTATTCTGTTTTTTTCAGCATCATACCATACTAATTTATTTCATTAATGTTATAACATTTTTTTTATTTATTTTTTAATAATTTAATGATTACACATCTTCTTTATAAGGAATATTGCTGTCAATTTACTAAATAAATCGGGTAATAATATTTTATGTTGCAAATTTATCGCTCGTATTAAAATAACTATATAATGTAAATTATTGTATTTAGTTTTAAATGTATAATTATTATGATTATTCTATTCATGGTGATTCATAAATTACTATGCGTACATTTATTTCATACAAAATTGTATGCCGATATTATACAAAATTATATTTAAGTTGCTGAATATTAATGCTGATGCGTTTGTTAGTGCTTTTTACCAAAAAATCATATTAAATATCATTGAATTGGAAGTCGCTTTTACCACAATAATAATGCCACTTTTCTATTATTTATTTGGAAAGAAGAAACTGAAAAATTACATAATTCTTATTGAATTTTCTTGTTTCAGCCACTCATATATAAAAATGTAATTATAAAGTACTTGGAAAAACTTTAATTTTTTGGGGAGAAAACTCAATTTTTAAATGATATTAATGTAAAAAAACATATCACTCCTACGATACATGGTAAATACAATACTGAAATATTTCTTGTGATTTTATTGTCAATATGAATAAAGTAATTGTAAATGGCATTCAAAATAAAAATTAACAACTCAAAATCCACAATTTTCATAAACTTTCAGTAATTAATACAATTTACTTATAAATACAAAAACTCTTCTAAATGCACAAAATGTATTAATAGTTACGAAATATTTGTAATGATCCTGTGTTATCATAATAAATGATCTACTTTAGACTGTTATTATTTTTTTAAATAGGTGAGATTTGAATTTAAATTGCATGTATAAATTGCATCATTTAATAGAAAAAAGGGAATTCTAAGTCAAATTTACCTATAAATTTCATAGCATTATTTTTTTATAAATCTCTGATTATATATAATAATACAGCACAAATTTTGAGAAAAATGATACATATATTATAAAATCTGTTGTGTTTACCCATATAATTATCTTTAACGGAGTGAATAATGAGCTTGTGTACCATTTGCCTACTAAATAATATGCTGTATGTATTTCAAAATAAGCTTTTTCTTGAGCAATGGGAATAAAAATTCAAATACAAAAAAATAAAAAGTTATTCAAGAGATTGTTTTCCCCAGTATATTATATTTAGCATACATATGAAATTAATATCTTTTTTTATTAAACTAAAAATATATAACTTTTACTACAGATTTGTATCATTTTTATTACAATAAGTAAGAATAATATTCCACTAATTTGTTGCAAGTATCACTTGTATAAGTATCACTTATAAATCTAATCCTAGTTTATGAAATTACATCACCAAAACACTAAATATTTTTTCCTTAAGAAGTAATTGCAAATAGTTGTAAATATTAGAATGCATAAATATATAAAATTAACTCCTTTTACTTTAAAATTTGATATACTTTTTTTACACACTGTTTCAATTTGGTATTTTTTTCCCAATTTCAATTTCTGTGAATGAATGAAAATCAATGATCTTTATTGAAGAAATTGATGATTCTATTTACTTCATTCAAAACAAAATTGAAAGTGAGAACATTTTGATGGAGTTGAATATCCTAGTGATATATACCCTGAATCAATAGTTTTTCCAAATTAAATTCTTTTAGAAATTTAACGCATTTAAAGAATTACAAAATTCATGGAAAAGCCTAATAATATTTTGGAAATTTAAAAATGATCATTTTCTTACATGATCACATAATGTTTGTTCAAATAAAATGCCGAAATTTTGACTTTAAATCATTGAAACTGCAAACCGGAGGGCATTAAAAATACATTATTATTTATGTAAGAGAATACCGATTTGAATATTTGAATATGTACAGTGTGTTTTAATGTCTATCTAATGATACCCTGAGGCATGGTGAAGTACTTATTGCATGAAGAGATTAAAAAAAATGACAAAAAAATACTGAGAAACATATTACTTTCTTAGTCTCGAGTGTGAAACTAAAGAAAATAACATGTTTATACTGAGAAATAGAATGTAAGGGTGATGCAAGATAAAAACATTGTAAGTAACAAATGCATATGTTTAGAGAGAAACGAAAATATTTAAATTAAATATGTGATAGATATGAGAAATTTGATGAAAATCATTTTTAAAGAGTTCCTGTAAAACATTTTACTGAGAAAATAAATTTTTGTGCTACACGTTTTAGAGCAGAGATTTTTCATGATTTTTTATGAAAATTAATGTAACAAAAGTTTGAATCGTGGTCATAATTTCTATACTAATCCAAAGTAGTCTTCTTTAGGCTTTTCCCTCATTCTACCAGTTAATAACATTTGAGAAGCAAAACCGGCCATCACAGTATGCATGGCTAGAGTATATTTAAGAGTCTTAAAAATTCAGTAGTTTAATTCAGTTTATCATAGCTACATTACAGAAAATTGGAACAAAATGAAAAACGGAATTGAGCTATTTGTCTTCACGTGCGCTCTCAAGTACAAAAACACTTTTACACCCAATTAATATCATGTATATTCTTCATGATCTTATAGAAATTTCATAATAAGACGAGTCATGGACTGGATTAATGCCTGAGGTTATTCTGAATATTGAGGCAAATGGTAACAAGAATCCTGCAGGTTAATCTACAATTCCAGAAAAAACTTTCATTAATAACTAATTACTTTTGGAAATTCTAAAAGGCAACGTTCTATTTTATTGAAAGGTGAAAATTGACACAAATGCACAATTTTAGTTACATTTATTTATTATTATTGTTCAGATTGATTAATGACAGAGACAGATTTCAGAGCACAAATAAATATAATTACGTAACGAAGATAAATTTATTGCTATTGTGATTAACTCCTAATGTTTGCTTTCTACTCTTATTGCTTTGGAATGTGAGTACTAAATATGAATGACAATGGCAATGACATTTTAAACAATATTTTGAATATATTTAATTTGTTGGTTGGTCAGGTTTTTTATAATTGTAAGTCACATTTGAATTTCTACAATTACACAAAAATACTTATTTTTACACTTTAGAATTTAATAAAAGTTCCTTTAATGTTTTTTTTAAAATTATTTTCATAATTTCACATATTTTTCGAGGGCCAAGCCTGCCAGCATAAGCAGACAGTGGCTTTCAGTGAAAATGTCTACGTAAATTTAAAAAAATTGCCATGTGAAAAATAAGGATATTTACAGTTATGTATGAAGTAGTCTTTTTCATTGAAGTAATCAAAATATTTTTACGATAAAAGGTCTTTTGTGTAAATTAGTTAATATCATACCTAATGGAATGTGTATTACTTCAAAATTCCTTTAATTAAGATCTTTTTAAGTAATAAAGTTGATATTCCTCTTATAATCATTGCAATTCATTTAAAATGACGGCATAGAGAGAAAACCGAAAATATGTCTGTTACAAGAATACTGCTTCAGAAATTGAAAAAAATACTAAATATCATTATTTTTAAAAGAGAAACAAAAAACACATTTGCATTCTTGAAGAAAACAAAAATCTGAAATAGTGTACATTGCAGCACATTATCAACAATACAGCTACAACAACAATCTTGATAAATATATAATGTTTAATGTTTTACACTTGATATAGTTTGACGACAAAGATAAAACAATAAAGAAGCAATACAATTTACAATCAAAAAGACAAATTCAAGAAAAACAATAAAATATAATTAAGGAAAGAGCATAGGGACCACGTATTCAACAGGAGGGAGATGGTCAGCTGTGCAAAATAGACACCCTTTTCTGACAAACATGAAAGACAAAGGTCTAAAGATATTCGTGCTATTCCCCCGAAGAGTAATTCTATAGGATTTTTATAATTTATATATATATATATATATATATATATATATATATATATATATA
>JAPDSC010047394.1:201446-221771 GCA_026290005.1 Latrodectus geometricus
TTCCTTAATTCTACAGATAGGATGTTAAATAAAATTTATCAAAATTCTTCATTTTAATGTTAAATTAAAAACTCAAAATTTCCATGTGTTTTCTTTTCCAGGAAGTTTTTTTTTTCCTACTTAACGTATAAACTTTCATACTAATTGATTTTGTTTATAAAAATGCCTTATATTACGTAAATGCTGTTCTCACTAATACATTACAAAATACAAATAAAAATTCATAACTCCATATTTCTTTTAGTTAAAGAGTTAATATTATATTAAAAAAATAACATCCAATTCTTTTGTATTAATTAAACTAGTTCTTGATATTTTGATGAATCAAATAATGAATTTTATTTTTGTTACCAATTTTATTTAATGTAACTGTAATGCGTAATATATTTTAAATAATTTCGTTGTATGTGCATAAAATATCTTAAAATAACTTCGTCTATCAATACGTATGCATGAAATTCCATATGTACATTAATATATGAGTGCTTGAGAATAATTTGTTATAAGAAACAATAATAATAAGGACAAATTTTATTTATATTCGGATTGGTTATATTAGTACATTTTAGTTAGTTTATATAAGAAAACAAAGATCAGCTGAATTAGTATAGTACTTGAAATTATTACTATACAATTTAAGTTAATTTTAAGATATTAATGTTTTCAATTTTAAAAATTAAGGTTGTATTTTCTTAAGTTTATAAATTATAACTTTGATAAAGAAAATTGAAAAGAAAGTCACAACAGAAGTTACCAAATCAAAGATGCAAATAAGCAGCTGGAAGACTCAACAACTTTGCGTTGCAACGTAAAGAGCTCTCTTAAAACTAAGAACTAGAGTGAACAAATTTATCACCACGTGCTTCAACTTCCCCAAACAATACCTACTCAACTAAGATGGAAAACTTTGGAAAAGAAAAACCTCAGTCATTCCCTACTGCAGGTTTGAACATTGTTCTCAAAGGATCTTATGATCAAAAACACTGGTGCTTTGATGAAGGAAAAACATTTAATTAACGATGGAAGTCTGGAAAAACTTCTCTTGATAGAACAAGTTTTCGCCATTTAAATGTTTGGCAAAGAATCTTTGAAACTAATTTACTTTATTTGGTCAATATCTTCATATGCATCAACGATAACAATTCTTCTGAAAAGTCACTTTAGGCATTATTTCTTGAAAAAAATTAGTATATATCTATTATTTTAGATATTTTTCATATGTCATTTATATGTGCAATAAATAAATGAAATATTAATCAATTTCGTAATAAAAATGCTACTTAATATTTGTATATTAACCCTATAAGCACACTGCATGATTATTTCATTTATATTATAAAGCTAAACTGCTTAGTTATAAGTTATTTGAGAATAGACTTAGTTTTGCTAATTTATAAGATTTCTTTGAATACTTTAATTTATATTTTATATATATGTAATTAAATATTTTAATAATAGAGAACTTGTTTTTTAAAAGCCTGAAACAATCACGATAGGGATGAAATAGGAATAAATTCTTGTAAATGAGTTGTTTTTTTTTAAAAAAAAATGTAAAATTGCTTATATGTCAATTTGTTAAATTGCAACTAGACATAGAAATTTATAAAGCAAAATTTAAAAGCAATAGTATTAGTTTCTCATGTAATTAAATTACCATGAATTCAATCCTTACATAATACAATGATGTTAAAAAATCTGATGCTCATTAATCATAGACACTTTTAAATGTTTGATATGATGGAAATATTGTATTAAAAACGGTAACTCAAATTTCAACATTATTCGCTTCATATGTACGCCACTTAAAGTTAAGAAATATTAAATATTTTGATTCTTAAAGTAATGACTATATATTCATTTTCAAGATATATTTGTATAATATTGGAATTAAGAAATTAGTACTACAAATCACAGAAAGTTTAAAAATGGCAAAGATTTTGAAGTAAACACATATTATAAAATTGATAACACATAAAAATCATACTTAGTTATTTGTTGCCAAAAACTTCATCAGTGCTTACTTTATTGATAAATATGTGGAGAAACACTTCATTGTTGAGGAATGTTATAAGATATTTGAAATTACTGACTTGTTAATTATTTGTGTAATATTTGTGGTACTGCAAATATAGAAGAAACTACGACTTCAAATCATATTTTGTGAATATTTGCAATACGATACATTTCATCACAAAAGTTGTATTAGTCACTTTAAAATAGAATTTGAAAATTCGATAAAATTATATACGCAAACTAAGTAAAAAATATAATTCTGACAAAAGTTCATTATCTAGTTTAGTTTTATTATCTTATTTCTCAATAAACAGGGTGTTTTGTTTCCAGTTTAGTTGATTACAACTCTCTGTCCTTACACAGCTCCAAACTGGCAGATGAATAGCTAGTACTTTAGCCTCACTTCAACAATTCATGGTTTTGAATCCCGCCTAAGTTATAAATGTTTATTGTGTTTCAGAATCCTTTTTTTAACTTCATGAAAAAATTTTACCGTAGAGTGATAAACCATTCATTTAACCTAATGATGCAAAATATATGAAATAATGTTTAGAAGAAACATTACTATGATTTTTTTACCAATATTATTTAAACATCCATTTCAAAAAGATAGTAAGAACATAATGTAATAAAACTAACATAAAATAAGACAATATACAAATAGTGATAAACTTCATTATATATTTTACCATATCTGTGTTTTGTTACCTAATAGATAAAAATATTTTAATTACACTTAGTTTATGTAAATTTGAGCAGAAAATTAGCAAAAAATAAAAGCAAAAACAATAACAAGTATTCTCTACATTAATTAAACATTTAATCTCGCATTCACTGTTTACTAAAAATGCAAAGAAAGTTAAAAAAAATAATATTTTATTTAAAATTACTAAAAAGTTCATGTCCTTAAAATATTGATATTTTTATTTCAGAATTTGAAAATATCAATAGTAGTATAGTAGTATGCTTTATTGATTCTAATTTAAAATTCTCATTTATACATTAATTTAATTTAACATAATTGCAGTCACGCACAAAATTTTTAAGATGAATTATTAGAATAGTTTATAATTTTCCAGGAAATAAAAATTATTTTTATCAACTCTTCAATTTTATAGAGATTTTACGTGATATTCGCAATACATTTTTATACCATGCAACACTCCTAATTTTGTCAAAAGTCATTCTAAAAGCAGTTTTGCTTTTAAAAATGTATTATCAAATGACTGCCATATTATGGTATAAAATCAAATAGATTAATATTATATTTTGAATTCAAATGTGTAGTTGAAATATCATTTATATGTATATCAAAATGCAAAGTAAGAAATGCATATTAAAATATACGAATTACAAAAATAGTAGTTCTCATTGATAATTGCTTTTATGAAAACATTTGAGATGATAAATCCATTTTTTGCTATAAAGAAAAACTAACATCAATAAAAAAAATTCATAAATATAAGGTTTATAAATACAGGTTTAAAAAAATCAAGTTCTTAGAAAATCTCTTAGAATTTGAGAGGATAGCAAATATAGATCACATTCTAAGAAATTCATTTCTTAAAAATTTGTTCTAAATTAAAGTAGACTATATATATATATATATATATATATATATATATATATATATATGCTAGTACATTATCATATATTCTTTGATATATTTATGTATGACAAACTTGGTTATTTCCTTCTAATTTTCTAAAAAGCAAGCTTGAGGGGAACATATTCAGTTATTTAAAAAAATACACTATAAAAACATAATCAAAATATTTCATGACTTAAAATTAAATCTTAGAATTTTGATACTTATAAAGTATTCATAAGGCACGTTGTTTACTTTATGCCTGCTATCTTTTAGTAAAAATAAAATTTAATAATCTAATATTGAAAGTATATTAGTTCTTACATAAATTTATTTATATTAAATTTATAAGAATTTAAATATCATACATGTTATGAGAAGTTCTCTACGAGTATTTTTTTTTAAATGAGTAATATAAAATTCCATTTCATGTATCAATTCTTTGAAAGTAATATGTTATATCTACATTTTTTTATATTATCATTTTAAAACTTTGTAGTATCTTACATATATATTAAAGTATACATAAAAATTATTACGTAAATGAGATAAAATATATTGTTGCATTTTATTCTGACATGGTTTATCAAATAAAAATCATGCTTATTCGAATTGTTGTCTGAAATATTAATAAACTTATTCATTTTTGAATGCAAAATTTGTTTGTTTTCTACATCAACTGATATTTTATAAATTTTATATGAATCTTCGTTGTCTAGAACCCAGTTGCAATTTATATAATTCCTTGATTAGATGTTTTAAACAGAAACAAAATATCTATTGCCGGTAAAGAGGAAAATTACAATAGAATACAATTGTTTAATTAGTTGTATTAATTAATTTTGCATTTTTAAAAGTAGGATTTTATATGTTATCAGAGTTCCATAATTAGAATTCAATGCACATTTTTTATTCTTCCTTTAATCGAATTAATTTTATTTACCTTTGGATTCTACTTTCTAGAGAGTATTACAACAATATTTAATTAAATAAAAAAAAAAAAAAAATTTGAACATATTTTTTTTGATAAATTTAAAGTTTGAAGTTGAAAACTTTTATGAAACTTTTTTTTCTCTTTATTTCACTTTGATTTACATATATTTAATGATTACAGCGAAGAAAAGTTCATTAAAGATAATGAGTGATTGCTTTCTGCTTGTTTTATAATTTGCCTATTATAAATTTTTACACCTTTTAAAATTCTAAACTTCAGAGTTTACAAAACGTAGTCACTATAATACTATAAAAATGGGGCTATATAACAACGAATCAGGATAATCATGAAGTATAATAAAGGAATTATTTAAATAAGGCGATGCATTTAAGATATTTACTTTCTTTATATTGTGAAAATATTTATTAAAAGCGGTATGAGACAGTTTATTAGCAATATTAGGATTTCAGAAATAATATTCCATTATTTAATCTTCTAATGATATTTAAAAATAAATGCGAGAAAAAATAAGGATGCTATTTATAAGTTACAACTATTTATATACTTACCATTTTGTTATCCAAGATAAATGCTTAATGGTTAGCAATTTAAAATTCGATTAAATTGTTCATGGCTTAAAATCTCCCCTTCAGACATAATTATTTTTTTGTGTCTTAGAATTTATTTTAAATCATGAGTTTCATTCTGAATAAGCTAATATAAGCAAACAGTGACCATGTGGAAGCATGAACCAAACCTTGTCTTAGCTGTTGCGTACGCACTTGTGTGTATGCACACGTGTGTTATGTATATGAATGTTATATGTATGTGTATATATTATGGAATTATATTCTTGGTAAAACGTAACATAATTTTTCATTACCTTAATATGTAGCGAGAATGTGAATAGTTACCCTGTTTCGAACTCAAGTCCGTCAACAGCTGGTACGTATTTTTATGTTAGTTTTTCTTTCGAGTTTCTAAATAAAACAAAGTAATACAAATTTAGTAGTACAAATAAAGTAGAATGCAGTACAAATTCAGAAAACTGCAGTTAAATCTAATAAAGGGCATGTTTTAATTTCAAACGTTAAACAAGTTATTAAAAAGTCATTTTCCTCATTTATACAGTTAATTTTTCCCATATATTTTTTATGTATGTTAGTCAGTTTCTCTGGATTTTTAAAATTAAATATTAGTATATTGTAAATTTGTTTTCTTCGTAACAACAACTTTTGGTTTTATGTAATTCAAAAATGATTAATGTGTGTGTGTGTGTGTGTGTGTGAATTTTCTTGACAATCTTGATATATTTCCATTGCTTCAATACGAAAAGAAACTCAGACAATTTTAAAGTTCAATGCTACTTTACTTTAAACGTCCTCTTAGATATATTCTTCAGGATAGAAAGCTCCATGAGTCTTTATACACTACTGACCATTAAAATTGCTACACCAGGAAGAAATGCAGATAACAATGATATTTATTGGACAAATATATTATACTAGAAATAACAAGTGAATAATTTTCAAAAAATTTGGCTGGATAGATGCTGAGAAATCAGTACCCAAAACAATCATCTCTGGCAGTAATAACAGCAGTAATACGCCTGTGTATTGAGTCAAACAGAGATTGGATTGCATGTACAGGTACAGATGCCCATGCAGCTTCAACATGATGCCGCAGTTCATCAACCGTAGTGACTGGCGTTTGGTGACGAGCCAGTCGCTAGGCAACCATTGACCAGACGTTTTCTTTTGGTGAAAGATCTGAGAACGTGCTGGCCAGGGCTACAGCCGAACATGTTCCGTATCAAGGAAGGTCCGTACAATACCGACAACATGCGGTCTGGCATTATCCTGCTGAAACGTAGGGTTTCGCAGGGCTCGAATAAAGGGTACAGCCATGGGTCGTAACACACCAGAAATGTAACGTGCACTGCTGAAAGCACCGTCAATGCGAACAAGTGGTGACCGAGACGTGTATCCAATGGCACCCCATACCATCACGCCAGGTGATGGGTCAGTATGATGAATACGAATGCACGCTGCCATTGTGCGTTCACCACGATGCCGCCAAACACGGATGCGACCATCATGATGCTGTACACAGAACCTGGAAAGTCAGAAACGTGCTGGTACGCATTTCTCCTTCTTACACGAGGCATCACAACAACTCTTCAGCAGGCAACAACGTTCAAATGCAATTTGTGTATGAGGAACCGGCTGAACAATTTCCTCATTTAAACACAATGTTGGTGTCACTACTGATTTGTCTGAATGCGCTGAAATGCTAATCGTTTACGTATCACAGCAACTTCTTCCTTTCGTATAAATTTCACGTCTGTAGCATGTCGCCTTCTTGGTGTAGCAATTTTAATGGCCAGTAGTGTATATTTGAGTTTATTAAAAAGATATTTTTTGAAGATTAAAAGTTAATATTAAGTGCTTCATCCTTTTAAATCCAAGTTCCTTAATATGACAAAAATTTTATTTTTAAGATTGACAAATAAAGCATTTCAACATATTACTAGATCGATGTTGACTCTATTGCTTCTTAAGAGTACCTAGTATATTTTTCATTTTTCATACATTTCTTTTCATTTTTCATAAATTTCATTTAGACATTTTATTCATCCTTATACTTTAATAATCAAAAACAAATCCATCTTTTCACAAAGGTATTTTATTAAAAGTTGCTTCGTATCAATTGTGAATGTTTCATTTTTTATAAAGGCAATTGTGGTTAAATGATAAATTTATATTCCATATTTTTCTTCACTCTCATATTAATTTATGCAAATAATTTATTGAGGATTGCAAAACTGAGCAGATTATTATAAAAGTTATTTGTGTAATGTTTTGATTAGTTTCTGGACTTAAAAAAATGAGATATTTTTTGTTCAATCCATTCTAAATTTAGTTTCTAAGAAACAAGTAATGCCATCCTAATACATGGAACATTAGGGTTGTTAATAAATAAAAAACATTTTGCTCTTACTGAGATGAAAATTTGTTAAGTAGTTTGAAATAACCTGTAATATTATTTTATATTCAATGTGTAATTATTATTTTCTAATTACAAAAGTTCCTTCTAATTTAAAGGTATTTCAAGTCAGCCAACAACTATATTTTATACTAATTATATTTCTACAAAAGCATTTGGAGTTCTAGTTAAACCGACACTGTTCTAATACTCAAAAAATCATCTTCCATGCAATTTGTAAGATTTTAAAATAATAAATTGACATCTTTATTTTATGCCAACACAAGATTATCTCTTATTGTTTTTGCTCAACAAATATAAATATTTTAACAATGTTTTTATTGAACTCGCTGAAAATGTTATCAAATTCATTAGAAACCATTATTTAACAAATTGTTGCAAAACCTTGCAAATTTATAAATATCACTTGGTATTAATTTAGATACGTTGATGTGGTTTATTTGAGTAAAATAATAAAACTAACGAAAGAAGAGGCGTAGACAACCACTTCTTTAAGTTTCAAACTTTCATGCAAATTTGTGAAAGTATGTGGATAACAGTTACAAAAAAATAACAGGAAAGACAAAGAAAAGAATCTGGATAATATAAAAAGAATAAGATAATAATTTATTTTTGCATTACTGATTGGTAATTTTACACTTTTTTAAAGTAACATTTTCCTATGTTTCTTTTAAAAAATAATTTGCCGAAATGGTAAAAATATTTTAAAATATAAATGAAAAATATGATTATACTTTGAAGTTAATAAAAACATTTTCCACACATAATAATTGACATTTTCATAAAACGAGAGTCATTTTTTAATTTTATGGAAGTTAATACAAAATTTATAGCGATAAAATTATTTTTAACAATAATTTTTATCGATACTACTTTTCATTTGTAAGATTGCTTTCAATTAAATGTGCTTTAAGGGTTTAAATACTTCTCAAAAGATATTAATTATTGTTACTGGGGAAAGATGCCTTTATTGCCTGAAGGGTTATGTTTTAGATTAATAAAAAATAATTAGCAGGGTATTCCAAAATTAGTATCCTTGTGAATTTTATATTGTTGATATTTTCAAAATCACTATGACAACCCTGATGAACTTGAATTTTCTGATAACAAAAAACTTCAAACTGTTCCATGATAGTTCATTTGAAATAAGTATTTTTTATTTTAATTTAGGACTTTCGTATTCTAAAATATTATCTATTGAACTATAAAATACTTTTGAGCAAATAATCATTTCAAACTTTTTATCGAGATTAGTATTGTAATGAATTATTTCAACTCCGTATTTAGAAAGTATAAAAAATGCCACAATGTGTATTTATATAATTGAAATGTTAATATAAATTGCGTGTTCATCTTGAGATTTGTGACAAATGAAATAAATTTAAGATTATAAATAAAATTTCTTAAAAATGGTAAAAAGTTCCTGAAGAAAACACAATTTTAAAAGAAAAAAAATCTTGATGTTTGCAGAAGCTCACAAAAGTCAATTTCCTTAGAAAACTATTCTATCCGTGGCGGAAGAGATATTTTCGTAATGGAAACGATGATTCGTCCCGGAAAGAAATGGCTATGAAGATTCCTCACATCCAAAAAACACTTGATTGATACTCTTGATTTTCATAATGATTATTCAGTTATATCAACTACTTTAAAGAAATTGCCTTTTTTCTAGGCAAAGCATTGAATTTATTGGATGCTTTTTTTCACTGATATAATATTTCAATTCAGTTTTTTCATGCTTTTTTCTATTTTTTTAAGTGATATTCAACTTTCCAGACAAATTTAACTTTTTTTTATAATATTTAAACAGTCAAAGAAATTTAAATTATTTAATTGTTGGATGTTACTTAATATTTTTTTTAAATTGACAATAATGAACAAAAATTCAAGTTTGCGCTGATTTGTTTTTGTTTAGAATCGCAAAACTTCCCTTGCCGCCTACATTTAATTATCTTTCCTATGTACGCCTACGCTTCTTTTTTGCATTTTAAATGCCAACTCCTGTTTTGTGCCCTTTTGTTTTGAATGTCTCTATATTTGAATAAAATTTTAACTTTCTTTTTTGACTTGCTGCTCAGAAATGTTTCTTTAAAAATCAGAATTTAATTTTATAAAATGTAATGTTTCATTGAAATATGCATGTACTTCTTATTTTAAGTAGCTTTCATTTATTGTTAAACATTTAAATTTTTCATTGGAATAAGAGTAAATTTAATTTAGAATATGAAAATTTAAATTTAAAAACTAATTTCATATTCTGGAATGAAATTCCCTCTTTACATGATGCATATGACTTGAAGTTTATTAACTTTTATAGCATATGTGTAAAATGTTTCTCTCATAGAAAAATGTATAAAAATTACTTTAACTTCTGTTGATTTACGTTATAGTGAATGCGCAAGTCATAAAATTTAATTAAGGAATTACTAGAATCCTGTAATAAAAAACGAAAAATGTACATAATTATATTTGTAAAATTAAGAGAAGTAAAGTTACTTTTTTTGAGGAACATATTTTAAAATATAAATTTCATATAATTTAATTTTAATTTTATTACTGAAATAAAAATGTAAACATTTTAAAGTTTGTATAAATAAAACTATTATTTCATTAATGCTTAGAAACAAACGTTTTTATAATGTACAGGAATATTGTTTAAAACAAGTTTAAATTGTTCATAAAAATATAAAATTGTATAAAGTTAAGCCTAGTTTCATAATTTATTACTTATTTTTATAACAAACGTTTGTATATTTTTGTATTTTTAAAAGGAAACTTTTATTGAATATCAAGTAAGTATATTGTTATGTTTTCATATCTTATATTTTATAACCAAAGATTTTTAAGCAAATTATCCTTAATTTACATTTTTGAAGTAATCAATTCTAACTTTCACATATTATAGATTTTTGCGAAATTTATTTAATCAATAAGTAGGTTGGATAGTTCATAACTTAAGCAATTAGCAGCTGAATGCACCAGATTCACAACATTCTTTTGAATTATTTTACATCTGGTCAACAAATTTATAGTTTAAAACTGACTTGGCATATTTTTTATTCGTTTAGATTTTAATAGGGGACAACTTGTTCACATTTTTTGAGGATCTGCACAGTTATACACTGAAAATGCATTTATTCAATTATTGTTATAAAATCAGAGGTAGAACATGCGGTAAATATATTTTTGGTTGCAACATACGTAATAAACAGAACACCAGATAATTAAAAACTCTCACTTTGAAGCAAAGTTTTAGTTTAAAAATAAATAGATAAAAAAACATTAAATTCAACTGTTTGACACACAAAAAATACAAGATAAAACAATTTAATTACAGTATTTCTAAATGAAAATTAGGCTCGTATAGGAATTGGGTAAAAGAAATAAAGTGAATACTACTTAAAAACTTTCTTTTATCATGAAGTTATTAAATATTAATTTTGAATCTCTTTTTATGCATGTTTCAATGAGTTTATGAGAGGTGGAGTATTAAGGAAAGCGAAAACACATTTTTAAGAGCATAGTTCAAATTTTTAAAAATCAAAGAAAATTAGTAAACATTGTTATTTATTAAAGTTATGTAGAAATAAACGAAAAATAATATTTAATGTTTTAAATAATGTTTTCTTTTATTGAGCTGTAAAGTATACATTATAAATTTAAAAAAAGTGAACTATCAACAGACTTCTTTCTTGAAAATATTCTGGAACAGGAAGCTACCAGGATTAAATTGGGATATCCACAAATTTACAGGAGTTCAATTCAGCATTAATTATATTTTAAATTAATTACTAATTTCTTAATCAAATTTACGAAATGAAACATCTTTTGTTTTGAGTTAACCGGCATTCTGATTCAATCTCAACTCCATTCCGCATGTCCTTTCTCAGTACAACCTCGAACAAATATTCAGTGGAGTAAAATTACTTGAATAAATATGAAAAATGTTTAATACTACAGCATTTTGAATATATGATTTTCTCTTTTAATAATGCAGCGATTCTATAATACTCCACTTACAAAGAAAAACGTATCCAATTGATATTTAAGCCTCTTAAAAATATTAACCACTGATTTATAGTATCTCAATATGAGTATCAAAGCTTACATATATTAAAACAGCATTGCAAGATAACAACTAGTCTCTGAGGCGCTGCTTCCAGTACCAATAAAGAAACAACTCAGCTTCTCATATCTTAGAAAACAATGTGAAGCGATTTTGGGAATGGAAGAAAATCTTTTGTTTTATGGTCCAGGCGGGACATCAATTACTTGGTTTGAAATCTGCCCAGACATACAGCTGACAGGAAATAGGTTCGTTGCTACCATCTTATTTTCTTGAGGATTGTGAAAAGGTGACATGCACAGAGCTTCAAAGCCAGATTTCAGTTCTTTCTGTAAGTTTTTGTAAGTATATTTCAAAAATTAATGCACGTTTTGCTGTATTCTACTTTAAATTGTCAATTCGAATTTATTGAGAATTAATATAGAAACATCTTTATATATATATATATATATATATATATATATATATATATATATATATATATATATATATATATTATATTTTTTATAATGCTGAAAACTTTACAAAACAAATTATTATAATAAAAATTGTAGAGTATAACAAATTTTAACTGCCAAAATTTATTTTGCGTTAAGTAATATTTTGTATGCAAATACTTAATCATAATTCTTAATTTTTGATATTCAATAATTAGTTGTAGATCATAAAAAAATTTAAATCAATCGCTTAAAATTACTACACATAACTCATATTCAAATCTACAGAATTATATTAATTTCCAGAATTTAAATATTTATTTGTAATATATGAGATGAAAAAAATCAAATTAAATTGAAATTCAAAGCACTTTTTAATTTTTTTTTTGCTTCTAGACTTTCTATATTAAAAATATATATATATGATAAATATATTTCTCTTCAGTTTTGATAATTCTATCAACTTCTGTTTCTCTTATAAATATTATAAGGTATCTAGCGTCGCTGTGTATAAAGCAAGAATATATTAAAATTATTAAAAAATGCTGTGAAGAATCAGAAAAATAGTAAAAATTGACTGAAATATCAATACTTAATTTAGGCCTATATTTGGAAACAATGAATATTTAATAATATTTAAATTTTACAAAAAATCATTTTCTTTTCATAATAAACAATAAAATAATTTGATCCGCGCTTGCATAACTAACAGTTCAACTATTTTCTTGATGCAAAATATTTTAGTATGTTTACATATTGGTGACTATAACTTGAATATCCTAATTTGTTAATATTGAATACATTTCATAATTTAAGCCGTGGCATACTTTTTCTTATCAATTAAAGTGAAGAAAATTAAAAAAAAATTATAGAATGTTATTTGAGATTTTAGATATTAATAATGAAAATGTATCACGATGGATTTAAAATTATCTGACACTCATGTGATATTGTCAAATCACAAATTGGTGCAAGAACAGTGTCCATTAAAAGTTATTTACTAAAAGTATTAAATTACTAACCATTGATAAAATTCCCTTTAAATTTCTTAATTTAAAAAATTAATAGGAAACCTTGCTGAATATATTTTGGTAAAATAGCAAGCGTAAGTTCCGAAAGAAACGCTGCTGGGTTAATTTATAAGCATTTTAAATTCAAATTAATGCAATTTTACTTATGCAATTTTACTTAGGAACAGGGTATCTACCAGATGCTGAGACTATGTTAATTATAAAATTAAAATTTGTAAGTATACTATGATTATCCAAATAATTTGAAAGTATGTGGAAATTATTGTTTATAATATTAAAATTTAATGATTCCAAAATTATATATCAAAATAAGATTTTACTGCAAGATAACGTAAATTATGATCCATTAATCCTGATTAATTACGTTCTAATTAAAACAAAAATTTACCTTTTTTTTGAAAAATGAAGAAAAAGATATTAAAAGCTTCACTTGTTATAAAGTTATAATTATCTTTATTATATCTAGTGTTATAATTATCTATAGTTATAATTATCTAGTGTTAGTAATTATCTTTGCTAAAAGTAGCAAAATTTTATATTTCTTTTTTTCATTTAATTTCTAAAACCAAGTTGTTTCAACATTATTTATATATAATGATATTAAGAATTCATTCTACATATGAACATTCTACATATTAACGTGTTTCAGCCACCATTAGCATTCACGACGAATAATTGTTTCGGTCTATTTTGAACTCACTACCTTTCTATAACAAGAACGAAAGCGATGGCCAACCAGGTTTCACACACTTGTTGTCAAATTAATTGAAAACCAATTTAAAAAAAGTATCCTGTAACTAATGTAATGCAATCCATCTTTGGTGTTTAAAATCATTTAAACCCACTTTGAAATGGGCGTACACAATTCCTATCTGATGGCAAATGAAAATTTTCAACATTCTATTTGTTTAGAAAATGCTCTAACTCCCAAAGAGACGAAAAAGTATAGTAACGGAATCTCGCCCTTACAAAAGACGCTATAGCAGCGATTCTCAACCAGTAGAGTGGGAACCTCTAGGGCAACGCGGGCACACTAGCATTGGATTGCGAGAATGCTCAAGATAAAATATTGATTAACTGACTGAAAGGAAAACACACATACACATAGAAACCAAAATACATTTCGACTTATTTAATGACTTATTAAATTAAAGCATCGCACTAAATTAGAATTTTAATCATATTAAATCAAAATATAATTTAATTATTATTAGAGACTTCCTTGGGCCTGTCTTGCTGAGAAAAATTTTTCGAAGAATGGTTTTATAATAGAAATTCCCACTCTCAATTAAGTTTTTATATTTAGCCTATATCTATACATTGTCTTCAAAGAAACCATACAAGAAAATCCACTTTCATAAATGTAGGGTGTTGAAAACGGTAATAAAATGAGAAACGTGTTCCTGTTTTTAGTGCATAAAAATCAACCTCTACTCCTGCTCAAAATTCAAACAGTGATTTGTTACTAAATTGTTCTTGATTTCACCACTTGTTGTGAAGTCCATGAACTTTTCTTCCTCATCAATTGAGAGTCCTTCGAGAGTCTTATTAAATGGATCCTTAACCGACTCATTAGTTGCTATCAGATTATCGTCAGCAAGAAAATACTTTTTAAAATTCTTCGCTAGCATGGTTAAATGATTTTTAATGATTACAAAAAAAAATTCTAAATATTCTACTTTAACCTTGTATGTTTTATTACTATCATTCACATTTGCAAATATTGTTAGGTTTTTTGGTTTACATTTCTACTCCACAACTCCAATTTTCTATAAAAAGCATTAACTTTATCACTTGTATCCAGCATATGTATATTTCAAGTTATAGTGCAAAATTTAAGTTATTTAATTTTTCGAATATGTCGACTAAGTAGGTAATCACAAATAAACTATCGTGAAAATTCTTAGCTTTCTGTCTATTTTCTTCAAGAAAAGTGTCTATTTATTCTCTTAAATCATAAACACGTTGCAAAATTTTCCCACGTGATAACCATCTCGCCTCGCAATAAAATAATAACGCTGGATATACTGATCCCATGTTCTTACAAGGTGCGGAAAAAATTCTAGATTTCAGGGACCTCATTTTTATATAATTTACTACGGTTGCAACCATAGTTAACACAATATTCAGTGGAGGATTAATTTCTTTTGAATCTAAAGCTTCTCTGTGGATAATGCAATGTATCCAAACGCACCGAAGCACTTTTTATCTTACAAGTACTTGTATACCTAGAAATTTTCCGGACATTTAACGAGCATCTTCAGTGCATATTCCCCAAAATTTTCAATTTTATTTTTGCCTCGTTCATAAAACCATTTAAAATATCAAATTAACCAAGCACTGTTGTTTTAAGTTCTATTTGTTTCCAGAAAAGTGGTTCTTTTACTACTGAAATTTTATCACAAAATCTAACATAGGCAATTAAATGAGCATCTTTATTAATATCTATTACTTCATATATCTGAATTGAAAACAATTTGCCACGTAAATTGGAGATACGCTGATATTGTACAACTTCAGATATATCACCAATTCGACGAGCAACAGTATCATTTGAAAGAAGTAGAGACTGAAGTTGTTTCGAAAAATTATCTCCAAACGTAGTTTCTACAATCTCAATTGCTGCTGGCAACACATGCTCCTCGGTGTGAGATTTGTTTCATCTGGCTATTTTATATTAAACTTTGTAAAATGCAATTTAAGCTTTTTTACTCAGAGAGTAAATTTCTTTAAAAATGATTTTTGCTTTTTAAATGATTTTAATTCGAAGAATTGTCTGGGTTTGCTGACTTACTCCCTCTGAAGCGTTGTCATAGTGGAAATTAAATAGACAAGGAAATTAAGTTTACTAGGTTTTCTGCTGTTTATGGTCAACAATTTTTAGCATATGATACACAATTTCTTCTTCATTTAATTCAGAGCCAGTAAATCCAAAATTTAAGTATTCTTGAGAATATTTTCTTGATTTTATTTTCCGAAACACATTCGTCTTTGTACTTGTAGATGCTTGATTACCTTCTAATGCTTGCTTACTTCCACTTAAACATTTTCCATGCATCTGCATAAATCTGCTGCTCTGAATATGTAGTGTGGTGAATTGCAATTAACACGAAAATATACGTAACATACACATTCGTGATAGATTTGATAGCAATAAAAGAATCAACTCGAATGAGAGTTACTGGAATCGAAATTAACATTGTCGAACATATTAATTTTTCTTATGAGAAAAAATTTGCTCTGCGCATGTTCGAGCTGGCATCGGTCATGTGGATTCCATTTCACAAACTTTTTCCACTTCGTTTGTTCACCTTCAGCTTGGCAAAATGCCAGTTATGATTCCTCTCCAAGGTATCAAATAGTACATCCACCCAATAACAGGGAATTTGGACAACAGACATTTCAAATGTTTATACCTTGATTTATTCTAAACCATTTTACATATTTTTTAGAAGTTCTAATTAATTAAGATATTGTGTTTTGCAGTGAAATACGTAAAGTTACTATGGAGTGTACAAAAGTTACCCATAATTGTATTATTTCATGTATACCAAGTTTATAGTTACTCTGCAGATTTAATACTTTAACATTTCTCATAAGCTGAATTCTTGTGGATAGGGATCAGATGAGCAAAAGAAATAAATTTCGAAAACGTAATTACTAATCCCCTCTATGAGATATCAATGATTTACATACCATGCATTGATTACTTTAATATTTATCGGAAGATGGGCATTCTTGCACAAAATCCTTTTCTATGATTGTTGCTACAATTGCAACAAATCATTTTGCCATGATGTTTTTTTCTATTAAAGGAGCGAGTTTCATTCTCCGTTAGAATCAGGTTTTTAAACTAAAAAACCCAGGGATGAATGATGCAGTGAACTTACATTAGATCGTAAACTCAACGGAATGTATAATACCTAAGCAATAATATGAGAGCCATATTGCCAAAATTTGGAACTGTCTCATATTCCTACCCACACTCAACTTACACCCTAGACTTGACTTTTTCCTTTTGAAATTTATTGGTGTTGTATTGCCCACGATACAAATATGTAATCAGCCGGAATGCCCTTTAACAATACACACAAAACATTTGCATGGTCCTATTAATTACACAATTGTAAAGTCATCAATTAAGGGATATTGGGTTAGTATTTCGCCTCAGTCAAATAAAAAAAAATCCTGGTTTAAGATTATCTTCCATTTTTGTTGAACTTATAATTTACGTATAATGTTTAAGTATTTCAGTTTATAATATGTAAGTTATTATAAATCATCAGGGCATAATCTGAAGCAATTTTTTCTTGAATTTTGTGTCTATAAGAACCATAACAATTCTCAACAGATAAGAATAAGATTTATTCCAGAAAATCTGTATGGAATTTCTAAAATAAATTTTGATTTTTATCTAAAAGGAATTTTAATTGTATATTTTGATTTAAGTGAAATTAATGTTTTATTTAGATAATGCGTTCTTCATATACTATTAGCTTCATGAAATCCTTTAAATGTAGTTTTCCCGACTTTATCTGCTTCAATATATGAATAATTTTTCTGTCATAAGATACAAATTTGGTATTATTTTACGGCTTTTCTAAATTTATTCTAAGTATTTTTAAATATTTAATAAGTTTTTTAATCAGTACTTCAGACAGTTAAGTATAAATTATTATAATTTTAAGTTGAGATTTACTATACTTAACATCAAAAATTTTACTACTTAGAGAGCACATGTTGATCAAAACTCAAATAAGGCAATACATGTCAAAATTGGATATAAGCATAACATTTGTATTTTAATATATGTAAGAAGAAAATATGCTGAAATATGTCATTCAGAAGAAATATTTGCACCTAGCATTCTTCTCTCTATTCATCTGTTAGCTTTTGCAAACCATCTCAAGAAAAAAATCTTTCTATAAATCTCAAACAAAAGTCTAGACTTTGCAATTAGATTTTCCAGATCCCTTAGTCTCGAACCAATTGGACTTCGTGTCTGTCCTTAGTGGGCATCATGGAACAGTATTTCACCGATCTATTCTCTACTTGCTTTTCTTTTCATCCGACCTTTAACTAACGCTTAGACTGAGATTTAAAAGCTATAGGAAATATATAATACTTGCTTACTTCCTGTGAAAAAAACTTAGCTCTTGAATTATTTGTATTTAATAAATTATTATTTTCATAGTTAATTTTAGCATTAACAAATGACTTATGTTTCAATCACAATTATTTAAGTTAAAAGTTCCAGTTTTACGATATATATATATATATATATATATATATATATATATATGTGTGTGTGTGTGTGTGTGTGTGTGTGTGTGTGTGTGTGTGTATTAACATAATAATATAAGAATAAGTATTTCATTTAATATAATTAAGTTATTTAAATGGTTTTAAATAAATGAATATTTGGGCTTATAAAAACCCAAAGTGTTAAAAAGCTTAAAACTAACCATCTATATTTAAAGTTTATAAAAGATTTTAGATTTTATTTATGATAAATATGAATTAATGTTTAGAAATTATATATGAAAAGAAATAAAATAAAACATTTTCAACACGATTAGAAAGAAAAAAAAATGGTCACTCTTTTATATATTCTCCAGAATAATCTTAATCATAAAAATCTTAATATGCATCACAAAATCAATTAATATATGCAGGTGTGCAAGAGCATATGCACAACTGCTTATAATGTATGAGTGTATGTTGCCCATATAACGTGAAATTGAATATTCTGCAATAAAATAATTGCACTAATGCATGAATAAATATTTGTCTCTTGTCATTCTATTCTGGTTTAATTATACCTAAGACATCAAATTCATATAAAATCTTCTCCGAAAATTATAAATGAAAATTTATCTAAAACGACATCCTGTTATGCGTTAAATTGTTTCAAATATTCTTGAAAGAAGGCATAAAATATACCATTTTATGTATATTTGTTTATATTTTATGTATATTTATGTATATAGTTTTTTCTACTTATATATGTTTGTCTGTAATTAATAATAAACTTGTAACAAATTTTATTTTCAATGAATACAATTTTATTTTGTAACAATGCTAATAAAAATAAGAGAGATTTTAAATAACAAAGAAATACTAGATTGCAATTGCATCAATTATAAAAATAAGCGAACTCATATATTTAATTGATAAAAATTAGAGAGAAATAACCTATATGACAGTAAGATATCAGCTATCACTTAGTAATTCTAATAATTTTGTTTTGAAATTTTAAAAACATTTGGTTGTAAATGCAAGCTTATTTCAATTTGGATATAGATGTATACTGTTTTAATGGATTTGTATTGTCCCCAAAATATTATTTTTGATCATTTAAGTTAGTAAGCGTTATGAAAAATAAGATAATTAAATATAATAAGTAATGAAAATATTAAGTGTAAAATAAATAATTATTATAAGTTTCATTTCAGAATTGCAGAATCACGTAGATTTTTCAAAAATTGCTCTGAAAAACTTTTTTCTTATAGCCTTAAATTTACCAAATTACTGAGTTTTATGAAATAATCAAGTTATATTAAGTACTGTGGCACAATAAACCATATGGGAACTAAGGCTTACATTTGCCTTATCATTTTCCTTGGCCGTAGGGCTATGGGTTGCCAAGCGTACTTCTAGCTCGTTGGTCAGCCAAACGCCAAAATCTCAGTGTCAATAATTACAATTAGGAGATACCTTCGTGAAAATAACATCTACCTCAGAACAGCAATTCCCAAGCCACTTGTCACAGATGCTAATTCCAAACGTCGTGTAGGGTGGTGCCACAACCACAAAACCTGGTCGATGAATAAGTGGAAGATTGTTATATGCTCAGACGAATAGTGTTTCACACTTTTCCCCACAACAGGACGGGAACATGTGTGGAGAACACCTGCACAAGAATATGATCCTGATTGCCTCCTTCAAACTGTCAAGCATAGATGTAAATCGGTCGGTCGGGGTATAGGTAGACGTGCCATGGTTTTCTCCTGGTGCAATCGTAACCATGAAAGGAAGGATCACTGGAGAGAAGTATTAGCTGACCAGGTCCATCCTATGATGTAAACTTTGTTTCTGCAGGACATGGAATTTTCCAAGATTATAATGTCCCCATTCATAAAGCCAGAGTTGTCCAATCATGGTTTGATGAACATGAGGATGAAGTGGAACATCTACCTTAACATATATATATATATATATATATATATATATATATATATATATATATA